>JBAMBJ010003578.1:0-17914 GCA_037043495.1 Drosophila recens
CAGTATCAGCGGGAAGAGTAGCTGGAATCGTACAGCCTACTCGATTTTTAGAACGGCGACTAGTGATTTGATTTGATTTGATTTTTGGCAACGGCGACCAATTCAACTCGAATCTACCCGTTGCAGCTCTCTGCTTCTTACCTTTATTTAACATTCATCCGCCCCGTGGCACCCATTAAAAAAATCTCTTATCGTTTTAGGATAATGTAAACTTGAACTAGTATATTTTATTGAATTCTATTAAACGTCTAATCAAATTAAACACCAACAACACTGCCACCAACACTCTCTGGTGGCGCCACCGCAGTTGCCGCAGCGGTTGCAGCTGCCGTCGGCAGGGGAAGCATCCAGTTAACAGGCGGCGGCACCTCCAAAGCAGCCGAAGACGACGTGGATGAAGTGGATGTGGCTGTGGCTGTGGATGCGATGCGCGGCACAGGACGCAGCACCTGGGAGCTGGGTCATTTGACGGGCAGCGGTGGCAGCATGGTGTGTGCCACATTGGACAGCTGCCTCAGATGATTGGCGTGCACGTATTGAAAGGCCGAGGAGCGTTCCAGCTGCTGGGACAGATACAACTCGCCCAGCGAGTAGAAGCGTCGCTGATCGAAGGGCTGAAAGGGGAAGCCTGGAAAGCGCTGTGCAGTTGCATAATTCTTGGGCGTCCCAGTGGGATAAAGTCCGCAATGTGGTGGGCGTGGCAGGACATAGGCTGCACCACTAACTCCACCACTTGCTGCTGCCTGTGGCTGCGTCTGTGGATGTTGCTGTTGCTGCTGTTGTTGTTGCTGTTGTTGCTGGGCATTGAAGAACTCCATACTCTTGAGATTGTCCAGCATTTGATGTGAGGCCTGATGCTTCTTAAGGTAGGCATAGCTGTCAAAGCCACCAATTAAAACTGAGAACAGACTGGAGTCGCAGATGGAAACTTACCGTCGAAAGGACTTGCCGCATTGCTGGCAAGGATAAATGCCATCGCTGGCATCATCTCCGCTTGCCTTGTTGGACTCTACGCCATTGCCGGAGGCTTCATTGCTGCTGCTCTGTCGCTTCTTGCCGGACTGCATCTCCGACTTGGGCTTGTGCCAGCGGCGATGTGACGCCAAATTCGCCGGACAGTTGAAGACCTGAAAATAAAAGCTGTAATTAACTCAAATAGCCTAGGGAAGTTAATGAAACTGAGTGAAAACCATATACATTTTCTTTGTATACTTTAAAATTTAATACGATGGAATAGAAAAGTTAGAAGTCGAGTTTAGTACCAATATTTTGGAAAAGATTTAGCTAAACTGACAAAGAAAAGAAATTTAATTAGCTAAATTAAATTCGAAACATATGAATTTGAATAATTTAGAAAAGTCTTCGTGAACTGTCCAGGTGAGTAAAAATTTGTATTTCCATTATAGATATAAATTTTAGTTCTTATTTTGAATATAAAAAAGAATGATAATTTTTATTCAAATATCCTAAAATACGCTTATAAAAAAAATTAATATTTTTTTTATACAACAAGAACATTTAAAAAAAAAATATAAAAAACACAAAAATACTCGTAAGTTGTCTCACAATAAAGTTGATTTCTATATGTTGAGGAATTTTTGATACTCAACGCCAATTTAAGTCAAAAGCCCATGAAAATAAGGTTTTTCTTTTAAAACTAAGAATTCTCTTTAGAGTCAATTTTTTCAAACATTATAATAAAAGCATAAGCTAATTTATAATAAAACTATAAAAAAAATACACAAATCCAAATATTTTTTGTGCAAGCATAATTAGTTATTAAAATACGAAAAAACTAGCTTTCGGATATAATTTCTGTATGAATATAGTTATATGATTTTCATTTAGTGTCATTAAGAATAAATAATTAAAAGTTTAAATAGTTAATGGAATTTTTTCATTAATAATAATAAATATATAATTGTAGCATTTTTTTATATAAAATATGTTAAATTTTAGTTTAATTTTCTTTTTAATAAATGGAATTCTTTAAAATAATTGAATTAAATTAAAATTAAATGTACATATAGAAAGTACTTAGATAGATAAGAAGTTGGTCTGTCACCTTTTCACACTCGGAGCACTTGTATTCGATGTGAACGATGCGCGGACACCGATGCTGGGCGAGCATGAAGGCATCGTCGTAGACGGTGCGACAAAGCTGGCACAAATAATCGCCAATCTTATTATCGATGCTGGCCAAGATGGCCTTGGCCTCCTCGGTGATTTCGACCACATTGAAAGCCGGATCAATGTCACCTTTGCGCACCACTAGCTCCTCATCGTCCCGCAGCTTGCGAATGATGGTGCCGGACACGGGACTAATTGTCTCCTCATCGATGGCCGAATGTTTTCTCAACTTGGTTCGCTTACGTTCCGTCTTCTGTTTGCGCAGTGGCGGTGAATGCGGTGGTGGTGGCGGTGGCGGTGGTGGTAGGTGAGGGAGTGACGTTTCCCTTGAGTTTCCACTCAAATCCATGTAGACTTTCTCGGATTGTGGTGACTCCTCGACAGTTATGATTTCCGCAGTGGAGGATTCTTTGTTTGTTGACCCAAAATCGCGATCGAAGAGTTTGGCCAAACCATCGACCGCCTGATGATGCAGTTGCTCATCCACATAGAGCAGATCATTGCGCTTTAGAGCCTTGGTCTCCAATCTTTCCAAGTGATTTTGCTGCTGCACGGGCAACTCATCATCGTCATTGCTCAAAATGTCCACAAATACTTCCTCCTCATCTTCATCTTGTTCTGGCGACTCGACTGCGATTTCAACTTCATCATCCTCGTCATCGTTGACTTGTATTGTATCATTATCAATATCATCGTTATCATTATCGTGTTCATTATCATCGTTATCATTATCATTATCGTTGTCGTTGTCGTTCTCCGTGTCCGTGGCATAGTCATTGTAGTCATGGGAACTGACAACTGTTTCATCCTCGTCCTCGGTCAACACAATTGTCTCATCTTCAACATAAATGCTGTCCGTCGCTCTTGCCACACTCGATTGACTTGCCGGAATTTGCTCAAAGCTACTTTTCAACGTTGCAGCCACGTGAAAATTACTTTTATCATAGGACGCCAACCCCTCGAATCCCCTCAAGCCATAACAGTTGCTCCCCAATTGAGCTGGTTGCTGTTGCTGATGATGAAGATGTTGCTGCTGCTGCTGTTGATGATGAAAATAACTTGTGGTTGCTGCTGCTACTGCTGGTGGTTGCATGACCAGTGCAGCATGTGGCATCGTCGGTAACGGCAACGTCGCCATATGCGGCCGCCACAAATAATTCTCCTCGGACATTAATCTTTGACGTTTCCTCGGTGGCGACGGTGTCGATGGTGGCGTTATTGGAACTATATTCGCTGTCGTTCTCAAAGATAAATCCAATGGGGACAACAGTGAAATTGACGAACGATGTTGACTAAATTGTGCAAATGTCTCGTTGATTGCCGGTAATGGGCGGCACTCGGCGTAATGTACTTGTTGTGGGTGTGGCAACGACTGCGACGGCGACTGCGACTGCGACGGCGGCAGTTGATTCATGTTCAACATTCTTGAGGTGAATCAAGGTCCGCCGACCTTCAAACTTCTCTTTTGATTAAAGTCTATCGTTGATTTATTAAATTTGCTCTTTGTAATTTGCTTTGTCCATAGAAATGTATGTCTTAAATTGTTTTTACTGTGAAATTAAATAATTTAATTTTTATTAATATTTTATACAGAATCCATCTAATACAATTTTAAATTGTTTAATGTCTTAAGTAATTTTTTTTAAAACAAATCTATTTATTTTGTAAAATTTTTTGCTAATCGGATATTAAAAAAATTTAATTTACGCTAAAACTCTGCACCATAATCCAAAAATTATTGATTTTATATCCTGGCAGGCAATATTAACATCTTTGTTGTTCAGATATCCTAGCCAAACTTACAAATTGGTTACTTAAAATTGGCTAACATATCCTTAAAAGTTTAATATCGGATAGTTTTTCGGCATGTATAAGAGTTATATATCAAATAAAATTATCTAAACGCTATAGAAAGTCTAAAAATCATTTTATGTTAACTAAGAAACCCGTTTTAATACCCGTTACTTAAAAAATAAGTGAAAGGGGATATTGTATTCGTTGCAATGTATGAAACAGGGAGAAGGAAGCATCTACGACCCTATAAAGTTTATAAATTCTTTATCAGCATCAACAGCCGAGTTGATATAGCCATGTCCGTCTGTCCGTCCGTGTGAGGGCCTAGATCTCAGAGACTATACATAGTTAAGAGCTAGAGCAACCAAATTGGGAACACGGACTTCTATAAACCCCACGCAGGTATTGTTTTTTAAAAATTTTACCACACCCCTTTCCGTCTCCGTAAATCGCGCAAAGTCACCACTCGCACAGTTTTCAAGTAATTAGGTTTTTATTGTTAATTACCGTTATTTACTATTATTACCTATCAACAAGATCGGACAAATAGAAAGGTGGTAATGGCTGATTAAAGTTTTTTAGCAGTGTAAGTGCCTAAAAGCAAAATTTAAGGAAGTAAAGGGTATCCTATAGTCGGGAGCTCGACTATGGCCTTTCCCACTTGTTTTTAAATCATGTTATTTTTAAGAAAATATTTGTTTTTTTCATATGTTTATGAATGAGAATAGTAATGAATCACTACTAATGATGTTAAATTAAATATATTCGGTGTTTTTTGTCATAAGGGAAACTTTAATCATTGATGTCAATTAAACCATCATCTTTTATTGTGTTTTACTTTTCAAGTTATGTTTTTTAATTCAGTCTAAGAACGTTATAATAATTGTGAGTAACAGTCGACAGTCATTTTAATTACATTTTTCTTTTTATTTTAAAATTTTGTATTGCTTTATTTTTCAGTCAAAAATAACACGCATTCACAATATTTTGACCGTATTGATAATTTTAAATTTTTAATCTTTTTTTTTTAATTCACTTTTAATAAATAATTAATACACTTTGAAATTACTTTGCTTAGGAAACAACTGCGGGACAGTCAACGCCTTTAAATATGCAATAGATTTTCACTTTGGAATCCGCACACGCTTTTCACATTTACCGTTACACGCAACTTTCCTGTTGCGCCCGTCGAACTCAACTGAACAGAACAGAAAAGAGAACTTCGGCAGCGCCGTTGTTGGGTCACCTGTCGCAATGCCAACGAAAATTGGGCTTGAATGCGAAGCCAATGAAAGCCTGCACAAGGCAGGCAATAGTCACAAAATCAGCCACCACCCATCACCACCCACCACCATCAACACCCATCCACACACACACACATCCACCCTTGGGCCTGGGATGAGTTATTGGCATCTGTGCGACAGGTTGAGGTTCTCGCTCGCACATTGCTGTGGAATCCTCGCATGCAAGCATTGGATTCGCTCTCAGTCGCATTGCGGGACTTGTCCACCCCCCCTCGTTCTCCATCCCCCCCGTTCCGCTCGCTCAGCAACTGTCTTTGACTCCCACACTAAACAGGGCGCATGCGTCGCCACGCCTACAGCTGAAGCAATGCTTGACAGCGACTTTGGTTTGCTGGTACATTTTCGACGCCAGGGGGCGCTGCAAGCTGGCGTCATCTGTTGCGTCGCAACGCTCATTGGACAGTGCAGAATTTGAGAGCGTTGAATGCCACGCCCACACAGCTAAAGGATTTGTCACAGCACGAAACGGAATGTCATTGAATTGCAAATGAAGAATTTCAATGCAATGCATTGGAGTTTCTTCCGCTTACGTATCCAAGGGTTAGAATGAGAGAGGGAGGCAGGTAGGGAGTGTGTGTGAGTGTGTGGCACGAAGGTGGCATCCAAAGTGGGTGGGAAAATGGAGTCTGTGTCATTGATGTTTCTGCTTCAGCATCAGCGTCAGCTTCAGCTTTTCTTATTTTTCCCTCATTGTGTAGATATTTTAAGAACCGAAGGATTCCTTTTTTGCGGCTTTCCTTTTTCGAGCATTATTAATGCCACAGCCGGAGATTTCAAAATGGCGGCAGTTACGGTTACATTTTAAATAATTTAAATATACATACATTTAAAAGGCTCTGCTTTTACTTTCAACTGAATTGCAATTTAAAAAATTCAATTGAATGCAAATTAATAAATTAAATATAATTTTAAGGCACATAAAAATTGTTCATCTGCTTTGAATTTTACGGGAAAATAAAAAAATTTACAGCTAAAAAAAGAAGCAATTTAATGAACCAAATTAAATTAAAGATGTATTAAAGGTTTTTTAATAGTTCTGTATTAATAGTATTAATATGTATTAATACATAGTATATATAGTAATAGTAGTAATAGTATTAATAAATCGTCATTAATTTTTAAATTGATGGATTTAAAAATCTTACAAAAATTAAAGTGAAAATTAATTACGTTAATAATAAGAAACTAAATATTTTACATTTAAGTCGCTATCATAAAATTTCAGCAAAATTAACAATATAAATTAAATTAGTAATAACAAGCATAAGCTGTATTTTCAAAATTAATTAAACGTAGAAACGTTTGTACAATATTTATGCTTTAACTTTCAGCTTAATTTGAATTGCGTACAAAAAAAAACTCAAAAAAAATTAAAATGAATAATTGCCGAGAGCAGCCTTCAGCACAAGTACGCCTAATAAACAGGAATGTAATTATGCAATTTTTTGTGTTGCTCTGCGAGCTAACAAAGTTAGAGCTCAAAATAAAAAACTGACAACAAAAGTTGACCGTTAAGATTTTAGCTACGTTTTTTTCCAACACATTTTTCTAGACAACTTTACCTTTGGCAGCCCTCAGCAACCGCCTCCCTCAATCTCTCTCACTCTTTTTCTCTCTCTTTCTGTAACGCAGGTAAACATAAAGTTTCACTTTGTGGTTTCCTTTAGCGCCAGCTAATTGTCGGTTCTTCAGAGACGAAGACGAGGACGAAGGATGCGTCTCATTAACATAGCTGAGGCTTTTATAAGACGTTATTGATAGCCTTGTTAGTTGCCTGTTCCTGACACTTGGGCCACACTGTAATTAGCCCCCTTAACAGTCTTCACTCATTTGCATGCCTTCAGCGCTTGTCGATGTTGATTTTGTTGGCCTAATTGCTCAGGTTATCGCTGTACTCTCTGCACATGTTCAAGTGTCAAATTACACGCGTCGCAATCAAGACCGCAACTCCCTCGAATCTCCCCCAATATCTGTAGAGCAATCGCAGCACCCTTACCCTCTACTTATTAGAGGGTTGCTTCGTTGACTTGCGGTTTTTATTTTGGTTGCACATCGCATCATATCTGTTTACTTAACAGGGGTGAGTAATGGGCTCTTAATTAGGATCATATGATATTATGATATTTGAAAATGTATTTACGATATGTTTATTTGTCGGAGATTCAACAGATTCAAATAGATTAGCTAAGCACGCGAATAAAGTGCAATGAGGCAAGTGCTGAGTACATTTCGATTATGTTGATAAGATCGTGAAGCTTCGCTTCATTGGATTGCAAATATTGGGAATATTCCCATATATTATAGGTATCCCAGCTGACTCTTCACATTGAAATATATTTTCACGAAAAAAAGGAAGTTTATCACATTATCCGTCAATCTTGGAAAAACAAATTTTAAATGTATAAAATTTTGATTCAGAATCAAATAAGAGGTCAAACAATGATAAAATTGATACTCAGCAAGGAAATCGGTGAAGTTTTGAAAAAGTTATGGGATTTTAAAGTTTTTGAAAAAATGTGAAAAGTGGCACTGTTGAAAAAAAAAATCAATTTCCAAATTAATTAAATTTTAATGGAGAATTAAATTGGAGGTTAAACAATGATAAAATTGACATTACACAAAAAAATCTGACGAGTTTTATTAAAAAGTTAGTAAAAGAAAATAAGTCTTTAGTTTCTTACTATACATTTAATAATCTTGTATTCATCTCACTTTTTTTGGCGCTTAGATCTTTTCAGTAACAGCCTGTAAATCTACAATTTGATTTAAACTCCATAAGCTGTCGCCATACTTCCGCACATTAAAAACTTCCTGTGGGCAACACAAAGAACAAAACGATATTGCAATAGAGGTAACGTCGAATCGCTGGCATTTTCCATTTGGCCACGTTGATGACCTTTAGTGGAGGCCCCGTTGGAGATGAAGAATGGGGACTGAACTGAAGTCAGAGTTAATTGTCGTGGGGATAGTTATTTTTTTATTTTTTATTTTTTTTTTCGTTTTTTTCAGGGGCTAGTTTTAATTAGAGTTGCATGGAAGTATGCCTCAGGCTTTGCTATCGTCGTATGCAATTCTTATGCAAATGCGTTTAATTACAAAACTGTGAAACTGAATTACGCAACATTGCGTTATTTTAGTGTATTACTTGTGCTCCGAGCTGTGTCCTCGCTGAGTTCGTGTGTTTAATTGCCAAGCTCAACGCCTTTTTAATTACCAAAAGCTTCTTGAGCCAAGGCACTGCCAACAAAAAATTACCAACTGACGCCAGTCGGGCAGTTTTTCTCTTAGCCAACTGCGTGGAACACAATTTCCATTCGAATTTTCCATTTTCATATTTATGGCTTTCAGATTGAATTTCTGGACGACTTTTTGTAGCAAGCAAAATCAATTTTGATTGATTCAATTTAGTCGTATATGATAGCATTCCGGAGTTTTAAGTTGACTCTATCGACTGGTAAACACCCTGTAAGCATTTCTTTGACAGTCGATTTTGTGTACTAAATTTAAATCTTAAACAATTGGGAAAAAATAGACAAAAAAAAAATCACAATTTTTACAGCTTTAAAACGTCAAATTTATTATTAACCAAAAATTTATTTTTATTTTATTTATTTTACTATTATTATTAAATAATGTCTTATATTTATAATGGTTACATTGAAACATATATTGAAGTTTTAACCCGACATTGAAGGTTTACTATTTTACTAAAAGTTTACCTAACCTGATTAGCTTTCCAAATACTTCTAAAAATAGTATATAATATGCTATTGACATCACATACTCAAAGGTAATTGACCATCCCCTCAAAATAAAACTCAAACAAATTGACAAGTTTCTCTGTAACTCCCCGTTGCACTCAGCTATTCCAATGTTTAGGCCAAAGAAATTGAAAGCTAATAGAAAATGTTTATAGATAAAAAGGCGACAAATTGAATTTGCAAAGGTCACACATAAGTGCGACACTTGATAGCAGGCATTCGCACTTCACATAAAAAAAAGATGGGGAAGAATACGAAATCCTTGGACTCGCAACTTGCAGGAATTTACTGTTGACTGGGACTTTTTATTTTTCAATTTGAATTTCCATTTGCTTTTTATATTCACATTATTTTCTTTTTTTTGGCAAATTGAATTTGCGAAATGATTTTATTGTGCGTTAAAAAAGCTTTGAAATCAGGGTGCGACCTTTCGGCTACCCCTTTATATAGAAAGCATAACATAAAAAGCGAAGGTAAACCGCATTAGGGATTTTAATTAACTGTGAAAATGGTTAGATATCCATTAAAGTATCAGGTTACACTGAAACTAAATGGGTTGGAATGGTTTTAATGGCTTATAAAACAGCAAGAGATTTGAAAATATTATTGAGTATGAATTTTAAGGTGGGTAGTAGGGAAATTTTTTATTTTGCACATGTGTATATTTTTTTTTTTTTAATTTCGATGATAATTCAGAAAATGTTTACGTAAATAATTTTTTTTTTTAATTAATAACTGGAACTTATTTTTATGCAAAAAAAATACTTAGAAATATTTAAATAAATTAAGATTGTTTGTAATATGTTTAATGTTCAATTTATTTATTTTTTTTTTATTCTTATTGTTTATTTAATTATTCTGTTATTATTTACAACAACTTGTTCAATTTATGGAATTTAAATAAAATTTTAAATAAAAAAAAAAGTTGCCTATTTTTATTAGAAAACAAATCTTAAAAAAGCTGTATTTCACGCTCAGAACTTGCAAATATTATTATTCAGAAGAGATTAGGGGGAACAAATTTTCATCTAAAGCATTGAAGCATTATCCACTTATTTCTCTCCTTTTTTGGCTTCGCTTATTGATTACCCATTGAGCATATTGTTTTTCTATTAATTATAGACAAATGACATAAGAAAATTGCGGTAACAATGCGCACATATGGCTTCTATAATACCGCAAATGTCCCGCGGGAGTTGGAAAATGCATGGAAGGAAGAAGCGAACAAAAACACGCGATAGTCAGAGATAATCACAATAATCGGACGCTGCACTCGGTCGCCTTAAACGATTTTCAATATGTGCGACGAGGGAAAAGCGTTCGAGTATGACGCACAATGGAAAATTAAATGCGGAAAAGTGTGCGCTCGAACAGAAAATAAAAAAAAAAACACATGAGGAAGAAGAAATAAAGGTAACAATCCGCTTACAGGGCAGCCGAAGGACGACGGGGGGTGACCTCGGGGACAGCACTCGATGTCGATGCCCTTGCTGTAATTACGTATCCTTTGTTGAGCATTTCACATGTGTGTGTGTGTGTGTGACATAAAGAAAAACTCATTCCATCTCTCACTTTTCTCATTTTGATTTAATATATATTTTTGTGGTCACCTGCAATGCGAATACTTTGGGTACATCTCCGGTGATCTCGACAATCTCAACGAAATACTTGTAATTGCCGGGCACCAGATTCTGTGGATACACATTATCAGCCATATTGACGTTGGTCAGCGAATAGTTGCCCACTCGAATGGGACATACTATAATATCGCTTATTTCCATGCTTTTCTTGAAGAAAGCTCGCAAAAAGAAGTTCTCCTTGTATTCGGTTAACCAGCCACAAAAATCCAATCGTTTCATTTCAAAGATCCTCTTGAAATCCTTTTCTCCCTCAAATTTTGCACGCATATTGCTATTCATAACAAGATTGTTACTGCCCAGCTCTCGAATCACCTTTACGTAGACATCAAACTGAGTACGATTATTGTGAATTCTACTTCCGACGATTACATACTTTCGCTCTCCATGGATTTTGATGCGTTCCACCTCCACCGTGGGCTGTAATGAATTATTTTAGTTTATTTAAATTAAATTATTATTTTATTCTAAATATAATATATACTATTGGTCTCAAGTCATCAGTGTCCTCCGGGGAATCCTGACAGTTTTGCAGCTGTAAGTGCGTCAAGAGACACAAAACTAAAAGTTGCTTCATTCTAGAATGATTTCATTTTGGGAAATATTCAAAAAAGTTACTAACAGAATTGGTTATGGACTGTTGCTTCGATTAATTGTTGGCTTTATTTAATATGCATCATTTAATTTTGAATAACGCAGTTGGTTGATAAAACTATACACTGTATTTTTAAATATGTTATATAATTAAATGCAAAATTTAGTTACATTTAAAGTGCGAATTAAAATTTTAATTCCTAATTCCTAAGTCCAAAAAAGTAGATCAATTGTTCAAGTTTAATTTAGTGTTATTATAATTAATTTAAAAAAATGTTAAGAGTATAATTTTTTTGAAAATTACCAAAAGGCATAGATTTTTGTGGAGTTTCATTAAGAATTATAAAATATAGTGACTTCCTTAACTTAAAAACCTGCTCTCTTTGCCTGAGTTACATTTATAGTATGCATCATTAAGGTTTATGTTAAATGTACTTCTAGTTTGTAACCAATTTGTAAGCTGCTCGCACTTGTAATGAAATATGTCACCACCTAGTCGACGACTCAATTAGCTAACCGACGGATATGTGCTCAATCAGGGCTCATTCATTAGCCAAAGCAACTATATATACAAGTATATTCATCATATAAAAAAAAAAAAAATTGCTAGTCTGTCAGGAAGGTTTAAAGTGTTGAAAAGCCAATTAGCGTTGCTTTGCCAAATGACAGGAAGGAAGCCATAACCACAGCGCAGAGGCGCAACCACAGCAGCAACAGCAGCAACAGCAACAGCACCACCAACAACATCAACACCAACACCAACACCATCTCAATCAAAACGTGGGTGCAATATGCGTGTAAATTGTGGAAATGGCAAATGGTTTTGTGATGAAAAGTTGAAAATTTATGAAAAACCGCACGCAGCGTCAACACCTCAATAGAACGCAGAGAAGGCCTTCAATCAGTCAGTCAGTCAGTCAGTCAGTTAGTTCGTCAATCAGTCAGTCAGTCAGTCAGTTTATCAAGTTGCTCAGTGATGTGTTGTGTTAACAGGTGTTGCGTAATTTTCTGCGTCATTTAATTAAGCCGATTCAGTGCAGCTCGTTGAGTCGGTGGGTGTGGCATGAGGCATGAGGCATGTGGCATGTGTGGCATGTGTGGCAGCTGGCTTAGGCGGCTTAAATGTGTGTGGGCGCTGTTTGGTAATTAAATCACATGTTCAACTACATTATTCATAATGTTTGTCTTAATTATTTATTCATAATGGCTAATAGTGTTTTGTTGGTTTGGCTTAAAGGTTAGCTGCTTATTTCCTATTAATTGGCATCAACAAATGCCCAGAGATTGATACAGTGTTTGATACAACTATGCTTAAATTAATCACAAACATAATTGAGCATTTGTTTTAGTTGGAACTGGGCTTCTTGACCCGCGTATCGGCCAAAAAGCAGGCAACCACTTGATCAGCGTTTTCCGCATCGTGTAGTGTCACTTGGAGACGTGTTGGCACCTCCGGCTGATTGCTGGCCACTGCCAACAAGAGTCTATAGGTGACATCCTCGCCAGCATCCAGGGGACAGTAGGCGCCATGCAACAGATTGTCGCATACATCACCCCTCTTGGCATCCAACTCATAGGGTATTGTCACGCCCAACGAGGTCAGATGAACTCTGGCCGTCAGCTGACGCATTGAATTGCGTGCTAAATCAAATAAAATAGATTAATTTAAAATTATACACTTCATTTCTTATAAAATGTACTTACTGGCTACAAACTGTATAGCAATTTTGGACTCAATGCCCTTCCACAAATCACAGGGCAGCTCATTGCACTCATCAATTTGCACCATCAAGGGCAGGGGATTGTTTTCATTGGCACCTATTTATAATTGAATTCATTAGTAATCCATTTGAAGTCAGGGTTTCCCATTAGTTTACTCACATTGTCTGACTGGTGTGTCTGCTCTCGCCAAAGTAAAACTTAAAGCCAAAATTAGGCAAAAATACACACACATTTGATTGATTGACATTTTGTTGAAATTTCTTATTTTTGTTGAATTTCTTCTCAGTTATTTTAAACTGTTCTCTTCAGAAGCTGTTTGAGTTGTAATTCCATTGGCCAGTAATCTATGCCTTTTATACCCAACAATCCCAACTCTAGTTCGTTTGCACTTGCAATCCAATCTAATCGCTGTCGTTAAGAAGCCATTTTTTATTACCTTAACTGCTTATGTTATGCCTTATCTGTTGCCAAAATTTGGCTAATACACGTTGAGTGTCTGTTCTTAGTTCGTTGTGAACTTATTGCTAATCAAAGTTCAGATAATAGAGTTAAACTTGATTTGAAAAAAGTGAAATTGGAATTGTCCTTAGATGAGTAAATATGCCCTCTAAAGAAATATAAATCAAAGTAGTCAAGTACTTAGCAGATAATAGTAATGGGAATTATAGTCAAAAGTGCTACAAATGAAATGGTTGTATGATTTGCAGTTAGTCATAACTAATGACTCATAAGTCAAAGTCAAGTATAGTGGAAGTTGCATACTACCACAAGTAGTAGTAATTGTTGTAATAGTAAATAATATAAGTAGAAGGTAGCTACAAAAGAAGTAGGAGTAATAAAAACTAACTTAGCAAACTAAGCAACAGCTGAATAGAAAGTAGTAGCAAAAAGTATTAGGGATGCCAAAGAAAAGTCTCAGTAAAACTACTTGTAAACAATATACCATCCCTACAAGTAATAAATAATATCATTTTTATAAAGTAGAAGGAAAAATAGTAATGTTGTAAAAGTAGCAACAATAGTAGCAATAACAGTAGTAGAAATAGTAATAGCTATAGTAACTAACGCATATGCCTTAATTTTCATAAACTATCTTGATAATCAGAGCACTGTTTACAAAATGCAAGTATTATTTAAAGAACCATTTAAACACCTGCTAGATCTTAAGTGGTACTCAGAGTACTGCTACACCCAAAAGAAACGCAAAAAGATAGCAGTAGGTGCAGATGAACTTACTTGCTCCGTTTCCGATGATGATGAACCCAAACACCTGAAACACCTGTTGGTCTATTGGTCTCGGGGCTGTTTGGGTGCAATGGGACTCGATGTTTTTGCTTATCATTAGTAGCGATAATAAAATTAGCAAAACGATTAGCAATGTTTTGACTTGGCCTAGTGACAACAGCTCTCCACTTTTTATTGCATACTTCTAGGCTGTTGTTCAGCAACCCCAAAGCTAACACACTGTGCACAGTGTCCTCAAGTTTTAGCTGCTGCTGAGCTATGTATGTACTTGTATTTGTATATTTTGCTGCCTGCTCTCGACGTCACATTAACGTCAATTTATATGCATAGCCAATTTGAAACAAGTATTATACAATTTCTTACACCCACTTGACTTTACAAGAGCAACAACATCACCACCCAAAAACAGCAGCAGCAACTACAACAACATTTGTTAAGGGGTGAAGTTTTTTTATTCATGCCTTTCTAGCCATCAGCGGCAGCCACTTGTGCCCAAATTTCATCAATATTTTCAGATTTTCATATTTTTTGATAAATTTCAACTGTTTTATATGCAAATTAGCAACGCGATTTTCCACAGATTGAAAGAGATTGAGGGTTAAGTAAGTTGATTTACTTGTTTTCGAAAATTGTTTTTTAAATGTTTATGTCTAGCTTATTAAAATGCCTAAATGATTGCCATGGCCTGCCCTCTATAAGAAGAGTGGATTTTTGAGTACTCAAGTGCTTGGACAATTACTTTAATTTGCATTTTCTTAATTAGTTCGTAAGCCAATGAAAATTAAATACATTTTGGAAGAAGGTTGTCGATTCAGTTAATTTAAGAGTATAAAGAGTTTGACAGTTGTATAAATATGTAAATATAACCTTTAAATTTAAAACTATTATTAACTGGTTTGAAAATCATAAGTTTAGTACCACAAAAGTTTTACAGCCATATAAATTAAAGTTACCAACGGTTTTTTTAATGCTTTTTTAAAGCTATTTTCTTCTGAATTCCTTGCCATATTCAATAAAAATATTTTTTTACCACAAGCAAAGAAGAAGCTTCTTCAACACCACATTCATTCCGACTAGACATTATATAAATGTGTTTTGTTCTTAGAATTGATCATACCTTCCATTCTGTTTCTGTTGAAAATAATTTCCAGCTATGTGTACTATAATTTCCTCATTAAGTTCCTCAACATTCAAGGCCTTTTCCGCGGAAATTCAACAACATAGAAATGTAGAATTTAAAATTTCTTTTGAAAAATGGAATACAAGTATGTACATTAGAGTGTCCCTTATTTGGTCAAAGTCAATATTTTTAAACGCATACGGGCTAGTTCTGTTCATTAGGTCCTAAAGCACTCAGAAATAAATTTTCACCTCAATCGGAGTATGATAACCCGTGCCGACTTGGATCGGAAAATTTCAAAATTATATGGGACAAAAAAAAATTTTTTTATTTTTTTAATTTTTTATTTTTTATTTTGTTCATTAGGTCCTAAAGAACTCAAAACCAGTTTTCACCTTGATCGGAGTACGATAACCCATTCAAACTTGCATTGAAACATCAAAAACAGTGTTTTTACACTGATTATACATTTTTCGATGATTTTTCATGTTTCAAAGCAAATTTGAATGGGTTATCGTACTCCGATCAAGGTGAAAACTTAATTTTGAGTTCTTTAGGACCTAATGAACAAAATAAAAAAATAAAAAATTAAAAAAAAAAAAAATTTTTTTTTTGTCCCATATAATTTTGAAATTTTCCGATCCAAGTCGGCACGGGTTATCAAACTCCGATTGAGGTGAAAATTTATTTCTGAGTGCTTTAGGACCTAATGAACAGAACTAGCCCGTATGCATTTAAAAATATTGACTTTGACCAAATAAGGGACACCCTAATGTACATATGCCTCAAGGGGGCAATTGGAACTAAAAACTGCAGAGAGAGAGCAAAGAAAGAGTAAAGCACCCAAATTAAGTACTCTTACTGCGAGTACGTAAAAATCACAAAGTAAAAACTTAATTGTGTATGCCGAGTTTGGCATATTTATGCAAATAAAGCAAAACCTTTCGCAGGCTGGCAACAAGAAAATATTTGTGCATTTTTCAGGTGGACAAAATTGCGTTGCCAGGACGAAGGACGAAGGACGAGGACATTGAATGCCAACACGTGAGCTTTTCTGAGCAAAAGTTAAAATTGCTCGACAGCAGAGAACTTGTCGAAACGCATGTTCTTTTGATTTCGGGAAACATGAATTTTGCATTCACTTAATTACAGCGCGGCTGACAAAGGACGTAAGGGCGTCGGAGGGATTGGCAAATTAATTAGTGCTCTTGGAAAAAAATTTAATAATTTTTGCATGACAGCATATGCAAATTGCCGGAACAATATAAATATCAAAGTGTGCGTCAAGGCGGAAAAGTACGCAGAGCCAGGTGAAAATTGCAAGCGAAAGCGTAAAACTTCAACTCAAGGGCAGTTGGTCAACTGACCAAAAGGAAAACCACAGGAAAGCCATAGGAAAACCAGTTGTGTATTAAGATTGTTAAAACACAAACAGTTGAATGCACTTGAAAAACTATTACAGAAATCTACCCCAAAAATCGAATTCTGAAAGGGGTTGATTTACTCACCTGTTGGACAGGGTATCATTGGGTCGGGCCGTCTGACAGTTGTGACACAATTAGGCGTGACATTCGAAAATTCCTTTATTAATTGACAACACACGACCATGTCATCAAATATGCTTGTAAACTTTTAATGAAAAATTAACAACACGAAAATCAAATTGTCGCCTAATTGAGACACAATGCCGGCTATTAAATTACGTGTTAAAACAGACACACTCACATTGAAATGCTTTGGACAGCGGCGATTGGCGTCGATTGAGTTGACAGTTGGCTGGCCAACTGGTTTGAGGTCAGAGGTCAGATGGCAGCTAGTGACGCGCCTAGGGCTCGACTCGACTCGACTTGGTGTGACAAATCGCTCGGCTCTGACGCTGGCATTTTTGTTGTCAGCTTTGATTTGACAAATTAATTGGGTTTGTTTTCATAAACGAAGGCTGCATGTTGGCTTTAATTTTCAATGTCTTCATGTTGAATTGGAGAAAGTTAATCTAAGTATATTTATGTGAAATGAATTAATGTTTTTATTTTATTCTCTCTACAATCTAAATGTATTTCATGGTCTTTATTCTAAATGTATTTATTAACTTATTTTTATTTAAGAATATTTAAGATTTTTCTTTTTATATATTTATCTATTATTAAAAAATTTACCTTTGTTGTCTTAAAGTTTTACAAAAATTTTCAAATAAAAGAAAAATAAATTTATATATTTTTTTAAAGTCCTCTTTAATGTAAGAAATATTTTATTTAGTTTTAGAAGAATGGTGCGTTCCTTTAGGTTGAACAGCAGACAAATATGTACAATACATATCTCAATCGACTTTATAATTAAAGATAATTGTCTTATATTATAATATTTCTTATATTTCTAATATATTAAAAACGCTTCCAGTTCTTATCATACAAATATAACTAGCCAAGTTATGGGTAAGAGATAATAAAATTATTTTTGACGCACAAAAATATGCTACACTTTAAATATAATAATTTTAAGCAAACTAACTTTTTTTTTTTTTTTTCTTTTTTTTTCGTAAAAAATTTGTATATTTTATTTAAACAGGTTTTCTGCTACCTTTAGTGGCAACTTAATCTAGTTTTACAT
>JBAMBJ010003581.1:0-32181 GCA_037043495.1 Drosophila recens
ATAGAATATTTGCTTAGATTGATTACCCTAATAAATAATGTCGTTGCCTGGATTGCGTTAATGTTATAACGTGAACACACACACATTGACGTGGTTATTGTATTTCAAATAGAAAACATCGACATACTTAAATAATACATTTCGATAATTGGAAACTGATACATCATTCTATTGGCCTGGTCCGGCCAGACTCTTCTCCATGAACTTCTTCTTGGCGAAGCAAGTCCACCATTTGTTTGGCTTGCCATCCTCGGTGCCAAATACTTTCTCCACGACCCGATTGCCGGTCTCGTGGCGCAGCTGCAGCAGATACTGGCGCATGAGGTCGGAGTCCTGGGCGGATTGTGGCTTGGCGTAGACGGCGTTCAACGGAAAACCTGCGTCACCGGGTATATCAAACTTGGAAATGGCCAGGCTGTACATCTCCTGCTGGCCCTGCGCCTTGCTGGTGCAGCGTGTCAGTCGCTTCAGGCATTCGGTGATGTAGAGCGTGATATAGATGAGCACACGGTCCACTTCACTCTGCAATGTATGAGACATATTAGTAATAAGCCTCTTTTGAGTATCTCATCTGTCGCTTACCTTCACTTCATAGGTGCGAAAGAAAACGTTCGCTTTGAAGAAGTAAAGTGACTCATCGATGATGTCGCTCTCCACATTGGCACTTGGTGCTGGTCCTCGCACCTGTGTACGCAGTGGCAAAATGGCCATGTTGCCAACTTGTTGGCGAAAGTCCTTGATTTGTGAGTGGTATGCCTGAGAACATGTAAACAATGGAGAAATGAGAACAATTTAACAAGTGCGTGAGAGGTCTGTATTTCAACCAAGACCAAGCCCATTGAAATGTAACGCGTTTAAACAGTTTAATGACACTAGAAATGCTACGCACTACTCACCGGCATTTTGAAACTTTAGTTGCTAACAATTAACTGCAGTTATTTATGTTTTTAACAAACTCTTTGACTAAACGCCCACTATAAATAATCAGTATTACCATCAGTGTTGCCAATTTAGCTATTTTCTAGCAGCTTGCAATTGGCAAATGCGGGATAAATTGTCAAATAGCGGCTAGCGGGAATTATAGCTATTTTCCATTGTGCACATCCTCGACCAATATTAGTGGGATTCCGGTAAACGTTTTTTGATTTGCTTTTGATTATTTTAAACCAAATATAAATCAGTTGACGGAACGACCCTTTTTGCACACTGATTATTTTTTGATTTTGTGAACAGCTGACAGCCTGTGCGAACAGCTAATTGACAACTAAAATGTATACAAAAATGGGCATAATTGCAATTATAAAAATCAATTAGTAAGACCACATTTCCCTGATTTGCTCTGGGCACACTAAAAATTTTGTATGGAGCAGCTGTGAACAGCTGACTGCAAAATAAAAATCAAATCAAAAACGTTTACCGGAATCCCACTATTGAAGAGATTCTGTTTCAATACTCGAACGTCCACCTTATTAAGTGGTCAAATTTAAAGGATACCACAAGCTTTTGGGAAAAAGAGTCCAACTATGTGGATGCATCAGAGGTGGAAAGAGTCTTTAGTCAAATGAACAATGTCAAAACTAAACTTCGAAATAAAATGGACGTTCAAAAATTAAACTAAATTTTGCACATGAGGTATTTTATCTGTTCAACTCATTTTTTATAATTTTAATAACATTTAATTTCAGCTTAAGAAGTCTTAAAAAATACTGGATTAAATCAATAAAAATATCTTTTCACTACCCTATCATATAATTTTAGCCACTAACAAAACAAGGCTTGTTTAGCTTTTTTATGACCCGAAAAATTGGCAACACTGATTACCATATGCATTTTATCCAAAAATGCCAGAGCAATAAAGAAATACCAAATAAATACAAAACTGAGCAATATTTATTGATAGTTGATAACTAAAGCCTGAAAATTAGTATTTTTGCTATCGATTACCGCCATCGCTTTATAAATCGAAAGAGAAGAAGAAGCATAGCGCGAAACAATCAAACCAGAGTTAGCATTTCGAAATACGATTTGCATTGCTAGAAAAATGAATCCACCGCGAGGTGGTCGTGCACCATCTCGCTTCGTGCGTGGCAGAGGCTGTGGCGGCGGTGCCTATCGCCCGTACTTCTACTTCCGTCGCAATGGCCGTGTTATTCCTGCGGGCGGCAACAGACAGCCGACATCAGGACAGGATCCCGGTGCAGCAGAGCCTGCAACTCCGCGACCGAGAGGCTGGAATAACCCTCGCTCCGATGGCGATGCACGACGAAAGCGTGCTTCCAAGTCTGCCATTGACTGCAGCTTTTTGCGTCCAGAATACTATGTAGCCCCAGAGGATGCGCTGCAGGTGCGCAGTCTGCTCGTGGACAATCCCCGGGCCTATCCGGGCTGGCGCTTGTACTTTCTGCGCGAAGAGTACGTGGCGGACAGTGAGCTCGCCAAGCGCGTGATTGCCGTGGAGGCGCACTTCCAACGCAATCCCGACGACTATTCCGTTGCAGAGATACGTGAGTGTGGCTTCTTTAAATTCTCAGCCAGCTGCGCTGGGAACGACGAGCAACTGCAAGTGGTGTGGCCAACGCTGGCAGAGGATATGCGCAGCAAGCCACTGCGCACACTGTCCATCGTCGGGCTGGCCATGCACACGGTCGTCGTCAACGACAGTCTCGACGCGGCCGACGAGGCGGCGACCAGCGTGCTGTGTCCCAACGTGTCCACGGTGGACAAATTTGTGCCCCTCAATGAGGTCACGCCAAAGGTGTACGTGCGTCCCGAGGGCTTTGTGGCCGTGGAGCTGGTGGCCAGCATCACCCATGTCCGCGTGGACAGTCTCTACGCTGTGCGCGGCATTGTCAGCAGCGTGGGTGAACCTACATTCAACCTGGCCTGGCAGGCCTTTCGCTGCACACGCTGCCAAACGGAGCAGGCGCTGCGACAGCGCGGCAACTTCGCGCCGCGTCCCTATCACTGCTTCAAGCCACGCTGCGGAGCCAAGGATGATTTCCTAGCGTTGCGCAGTTCGCCATATACGCGACTCCTAGTGCGCCAGATCATACGCTTGGAACTAGACATTGAGCTGCGACATGATCTGATCGATGCTGTGCACGTCGGACAGGAAATCGTCGTTACGGGCGTCTTGAAGCTTCGTGAACTCTGTGATAACAGCGATCTGCCAACGACTTCTTCGGCAGCAGCTGGAGGAGACTTGCAGGCTTATTTGCGTGCTTGCAGCGTGCAGGACGCGCGTCACGTGAACCGCGAGTTCAGCAAGTTCGACCTGGAGGCCATTTCGATGATCAATTCGGAGCCAAATAGCTTCAAGCTACTGGTGCAATCCCTGGCACCGGAAGTCCATGGCCATGAGCTGCCCAAGGCTGCCTGCCTGCTGTCGCTGCTGGGCGGCACCAGTGACGAAGGCAGCATCAATGTGCTGCTCGTCGGCGATCCTGGCATTGGCAAGTCCACCATGCTGCAGAACTGCGCCCAGACAACGGAACGGGGCGCCTACATCAACGGCAAGCAAGGCGTGCAGGCGACCAATCAATTGGGCATCACATTTAGTGGACGCAACAAGCGCGTCATGGATGCAGGTGCTCTGCTTATGGCCAACAACAGGGGCCATTGCCTGGTGGATGGTGTGGACAAGCTGGCCTCGAAGCAGACCCTTCTGCTGCAGTGCATGCAGGGCGGGCAACTCAACCTGCCGCTGCCGGGCGCCTTTGCCTCCTTCGACACCCAACCCTCGATTATTGCGTGCGCCAATCCGCAGCGTGGCCAGTACGATCAGGCGCGTTACTTGCTGCAGAACATACGCATCACACCGGCATTGCTCAAGGAATTCCATTTGGTCTATGTGCTGCTGGACAAGCCCTCGACCACTCGGGATGTCTCCCTGACGGAGCATGTGCGCGCCCTCCACGCTGGCTCCAAGAAACGGGCCCAGATCGCAGCTCGCTTTGCGCTGAAGGCCAAGAAAAATGACTCCATCTGCGATGAGACGGCCAATGAGTCCGTCCCACCACTGGATGAAAAGGATAGCATTATGGAGCAGGATTATGACTTGGACAAACGCCTGGAGCACAATCCCTTAAAGGCCGACGACGAATTGGATCTGCTGCCTCCCATATTAATGAAGAAATTCATTGCCTATGCGCGTCAGAATGTCAAGCCAGAACTCAACGACGAGGCCGCCAGGGAGATCAAGTGGCACTTCCTGGAGCTCTGTCGTCGCAGCGAGGCGGAGCACGAGCAGAGCCAGATCGGCCTGGGGTGAGTGTAAATTATTGATTGCATTGCATTGTTACTGATATTCGTTGTCCTTTATTTAAGTTAAGTTACTTAATTATTAATAATATTAATAATAACATAATTAACTATAAGAAATCTTTAGCATAATAAGTTAAAAGTTAAGCATTTACACTGATGACACTAGCTTAATTGGACATAAACTAACTTGATTAATCACAGCAAATATCTGAATTTTAAAACACTTTTAGATGCTAAAAAGCGCTTTAAAATCGTATTTAATTGAAATTTTTTTAATAGATGTAAGTTGTTTCTTTAAACTGACTTTCATTCGCTCTGTGGGCTCCTATGGCCTAGAGGAATAAGTTCCCGACGTTAGCAAAAATCATTCGCTCTTAATAGTTGCATTTCTCTAGCCAGATTAATCAAACGTTTAAGTGGCTTAAATAAGCACATGTCATCATTCTTAATATTTATTTGTCCGTAAACTAACGCATCAACTTCAGAAGCGAAGATACCGGCAACTCTATAAATATGGCCAGAAGCAGGGAAACCAAATAGGAGGCACACAACACGTAGAAGATGTAGGCAAACTGCAAAAGAACATGAAAAGATTATTAATAATTTCAAATAAAAACCATAAAGACTGAAAGATACTCTGGTCTGGATCATAAAAAAAATTAAAATAATAAAATATACATAAAATAAAAACATATATGCATAAAGATACTATTGAAGATCTTGAGTTGAAGATGTTGAAGATATCTCAACCAAACTCGTAGTTTAGGAAATTGGTTTATCCTTTACATTTCGAAAAAATTTTTGGTTCAAATCAGTTCACTATATCATACAACTGCCATAGGTTTTAGTACTTGGCCTAAAAGTGATATGCTAAGAGTTAAATTACATTTTTATATAAAAACCATTCGGAAAGTATGAATTGAAGAAGAGTTAATTTCCTTAAAAGGGTATGGCAATCCAAATTTAATTTAAAACTTTTTTTTATAATCAATTAAGGTTGAAATGATTTTTATATAAAAATTGTCAGCAATGCAGTTAAGACAACAACGTTATTCTCATACTAATTTATAGAATAATCCGCTAGGAAGAGACTGTGAAATTTGATGCGCAGTCGACTGAAATATTTTAATCTGTTTTCTGCGACACTTTTTGAATGCTGATCAGACATAATTGGCGAACTCCCTGGGATTCTATTGATAGTTTAAAATATCTTGTTTTTTTCTATACTATAAATCACAATAATAAACATAAAGGGGACAATTAATAGTCGTATAATATTCACATTAGTCATTAAGCTCGTCAACCTAAGCTATAGGAACGATTGGTCGATAATAAAGGTTTCTGGAGTTATCTATTATATAATCTGGTATTTTCTTTGTTAATTACAATCACAGATATCGGAACCGAAAGGACAATACAGAAATAGTTAGAAGCTTTAATCGAAATGCCTGCTACCTACTTTTGCCCAAGACCACTTTAAATTTAAGAACTTACCATTGTGCCTGTGCCGAAATAGACGGGATCCCGTACCGTTGAAAGCACGACGCGTGCCACCAGCAGATGGACTATGAAGGCGCCGTAGGTGAGGCGACCCAGGATACGGAAGATGGGCAGACAGGCGAATTTGCGTATAACCCCTAGAAATGGAAATGGAAATAATTGAACATCTGCTCATTTAACCCAAATAAGTTATACTTACATCCCACTTTGGCGGCCAAGCCAAGGACAAATATGCCCAGACCAAATGCCCAAAGATTGCGCTGAAGTCCCGCATAGATGGCACCCCAAATTCGTGGTGTTTCGGCGTAATAATGCTGATATATCGGATGTGCCGAGAAGAGCCAAAGGACGCCAGTGGGAATCAATGTGAACCAAAGAATTTGAAAGCCACTTCGTTCGCGCAGCTTGTACTGCTTCAGGGACACCTGGTCATAGGCCAAGGCAGCGAGGACGCCGCAGAAATATGAGCCGAAGTTCATGTAGAAAGATGAATAGAACTCGGTAAACTGGCGATCTCCTATAAACGAATCCTTCTGGGTTCTGTGGATGGATTAACAATTGAGAATTCAGTTAACTGGGAAACTATTTTAGTTACTTACTGCGGCGTGGGCAACAAGATGGGATAGTAATCCATAATGTAGGTAAGCACCATGGGCAAAACCACAAAGATGCCCAGCACCAAGCCATAGAGCTGCTTGCTCCACTTTCCAAAGCGATGGCCAAGGATGAGGACTAATAAACTCAGGACAAATGATTGCGTATCCGCTGCCAGATACCAACCCTGGAGCAGGCACTGTAAATGCAATAGATTGATTATCTGGAATCACTTCTGATCAATTTTTACTTACACGCTCATCGGTGCGCACAAAATTGTTGATGAAGAGCAGATTGATCCACCAGTTCTTGCGGCAGGCGAGCTGTTCCCGCTCGTAGATGTGCCGCCAGAGCGGACCAGCGGCATTCCCGAAGTAGACGCCACTGAGCAGCACCACAAAGGCGTAGGGCACCGTCAGTCGAATATATCGAAACACGTTGAACTTGACAAAGAGACCGGCGTATTTCACTACGCTGAGCGTGTCCTTCTTTTGACCCTGATCCATGATTGCACGGATCACGGCCAGCCAGTTGATGGTGAGCAACAGTCCGCTGATGACAAAGAACGTGACAGTTATCAGGGATCCAGAGATGAGCAGTGTTCCTGCCGGTGTGTGCAGCAATCTTTCTGGATCTTGTGGATTACTGATGGCACCCTCGTAGATCACCCAATTGGTATGTGCAAAGATGACCAGAAACATGGAAAAGAACTTGAAGCAATCGAGAAAACGCAACTCGCGTCCGATCTTGCCATTCGGCTCCTGATTCAATCTGTACCAATTCCGGGCTATCGACCACGTCAGCAGGATGCGTGTGGCCAGACTTTGTGGAGGGGTCTTGTAATGATCGCGCTCTTTGAGCATTTTGTCGTGCCGGTGACGCTTCAAATGCAAGTCGATGAGGCTGCTCCCACAGACCAGGGAAACGAGTGCGCAGAGCACCACATAGAAGGTCATATTCCAGGCATCATCTGTGGAAAAGATATCGTTTATAATAACTATAAAACAGACAAGGCGTAGTAAAGCTGTAAAAACTTTGATAAATGAGCGAAACTCGAAAATTTTTAGTGATTTGATTGAAATTTTATCGATATTAGCTAATAAAATTATTAGATGTATCTGCTAAATCTACAGATAATTTTAACTGTCCAGAATAAGTTAAATAATTATTATTTATAAAAATGTGTGTGTTATACCCGTTACTTATAAAATAAGTAAAAGGTTGTATTGTATTCCTTGAAATGTATGTAACAGAAAGAAGGAAGCATCTTATAAAGTATATATATTCTGAATCATCACCAAAAGCCGAGTCTATATAGCCATGTTCGTTTTTCCGTCCGTCTGTATGAGATCCTAGATCTCAGAGACTTTAAGAGCTAGAGCTACCAAAGTTGGACCACAGTTATCTATAAACATACGCTCAGCTTTTAGAATATGACGTATTTTTTGGTAACTAACGTTGTCTATTATTATAAACTATTATTCTACTAAATCGCAATAAGATCGGAAAAACAGAACGAATGGCTGAATAAAGTTTGAACTAATGTAAGTGCCGAAAAGTATACAATAAAATTTATTTAATGCACATTTAAATAAGTAACGGGTATCCTATAGCCCGAAAGCTCGGCTAAAACCTTTCCCGCTTGTTTTTTTGATCAAGAGATGAAAGATAATAGTAGAAAATATAAATCATAATTGAAATTTACATTTTGTTTTGCTTATTCTATATGACAAATACTGAGTGTTAATTAATAGACAACCTTTAAAATGTTTAGCAATTATGGCGCCTTGTCTTACCTTCTTCGATGACCTTGCCGGCCGTGTCAGATGTATCGCAATACTCCACGACGCTTTTGGCACGGACTCCATGACCTCGACGCTGCAGGCGCCAGTTGATGCACTCGTTACTCGGGCCATTAAAACGCGCCCGATTGCCGGCCTCCATGGCGAACAATTCCAGATAGACGTTCACCTGTGGAGGGAAATTCAAATGCATAATGAAATTGCTATCGAATTGGCCATTAAATGTCACAGCCTTGGCCTTCAACGAACAAAAATGCATCTTGAATGCTCCAATTTGAATATTTGCATCTGTTTATTTGATTTTGTGTTGGCTTTGTTTTGGCCATAATTAAAATCAACACTGTTTAGCTTTTTTGTGTAAATCAGAAAATGTTCAAACGCATTTCGTTGACCACCTGCATCTAGAGCTCCCACCTAGTGACATCAGTCAAGTCAATCAGTGGGTTTTCCTCGCTCGCATAATTTATGCATGCTCTAGAGTCGCACCTAAATGAAGCGACTGTCACATTTGCGATTGGATTAGCTTGGGAAACTACTCACAAGTAGGCGGCGATGGCAAAACGAAGGAAATGGCATTTAAGAAATAAACAACTTTGCATTATTATTGGTGAATTACCGGACAAAACTACACACATCTCGCTGCAGTTAACACTCCCCTATATGGGCGCTGAGAGCCAAGTTCAAATCGAGTTGAATAAACTGTAAACCATTTAATAATCTTCCTAATATTTGTTCATGGGATACATCAACTTTGCTATGCAGTTTGTAAAGTCTTCGTGTATAAAAATGCTCATATCAATGCAAGAAAAGTTTATGTTTGTAAAAGCTTTTAATTTAAGAACAACAAGAAACAAAAGGGTAGGTCAGCTTTACACGTCACTTTTGCGACTTACAATTCCCAACTGGTTCTAGCGCATCAATAATGACATTAGGCTTGGATCGCTGATCAAGTCATCTCTTGAATATCGACATGTTAACATATATCTACATTATTAGACCTCTAGTCAGCTAAAACTCATCTATAGTTTTTTATTTATTTTTTCAAGTATTTTTCATTTAAATCAATTTACTTTAGCTTACAATTTTAACAATGCGCAAGAGTATAAACAATTCGATTTGCCTACATAAAATTTGTTAGTTTTCTGTTTGTTTTCGTTTCTTGTTCGCATTTGTTTTGGCTTTTATTGCTGTTAGCTAAAACATTTATATTTTTCATTCAACACTTTTTTTCGTTCGTTTCGTTTTGGTTTGTTTTTGTTTTATTTTTTTTTTGTATTAGAGATTTTGTAATCATTGATTTTCTTTGAAGTGCAAGTTTTGTGTTGAGCAAAGGCGTTAAATTGAATTAAATTGTGTGCTATCTGCGATTGGATTGAAAAGCGAGTTTGGAATTGATTTTATGATTTTTGGTTTTTCTTATAGTTGTGTTAATTTAATCTAATCAAGAATACCATTGAAGCATCCAAGCAAGGTGACGCACATAATTTGGATGTTGTTAATTTGGGATCGCAAATAAGAGTTATAAATTTACAAAAATTATACCAAAATTAATTGATCTATATGAATTTAAAAAACTGAGAAAAAAAAACAATAATTAAAAGCAAAAAAAAAACAGTTCATTATTTATATAAAAATCATTCAATTACTTTATTTAAATTTTATTTTTTTTAATTTGAAAGTGATTTTTATGATTAAGATAATTATTTATGTAATAAAAATGGATGAAAAACCTTTATAAGAATTTTGCAAGTTGAATATGTTGTGTCAGTTGTTTGGTCATTTATATTTTTACATTTTAATCTAGCTGATTTTGCTAATTATAATAATATTCTTTATTACGCTTTAAAGTTTTCCTCCCACGCCTTTCGGCTTCTCCAGAAAAAATACATACATAAATTTGATCGTGAGTTTAGTTCTTAGTCTAAATTTCCCAGTCGTAAGAGTGTCGTCTTTATTGCCAAGTTTATATTGTTCAATTTGTGAAAACGAGAAAAAACGGCCTGATTAACCGGCATGCATTTATATACATGAGAATTATTGACTGATTCTTATATAAATATAGAAATTTTATTGTTATTTTATCGTTTTGTTTTTCTTACTCTTCATCGGTAATTAAACTTACTCCGTAATTAATTAGTAAAAATTGAACAAAAATTGTTAAGTGATTCATTGAAGACAGTAAAGATTTAAAGAACTTGTATAGTTGTTACCTTGGGATTATCCGTCAGGATACCAGTCTGTAGCTGCTGCCTCACTTCAGGGTCCAGTGTCGCCAGCTCCGCCTCGCATTGGTTCATGCAGAGTCCAAAGTAGAGGTGACTGTGATTGAAGTGATGTCTATCAAACTTGGAGATCTCCTCGATAGCTCTCCAAGCAGGCGCTGTGTTGTCCGGTTGGACATCGGCCCGGACAAAGCAATAGGTGGCTGTGGTGCCTGGCAACTCCTGCAGGCAGCGATCGTAGTCATCAAAGTCGTAGAGCTGCGGCATCTCATAGTACTGCGTCACTGTTGTTTTTGTTGTAATGTTAAAAATTATACGAACATCATTAAGGAAGTCAACGGCATGATTCAGCGGCGATCGGGAGAAACCGCGAATAAAACAAGTTTCGAGGCAATACAATCCTACTGATTAGCCAAGAATCTGCAACTTCAACTAGTCGTCAATGTCTGTTCAAGTGAAAGGAAACTCGTTCTCAGAATTAGTCTTAGGACACAAACGTGAACTTGAACTTGAACTGGCAGCTGAAGTCCTTGAACTCATGACAAAGAAATGGATGTCATTCGACCAAGTGTTAAACGTTGTGTAAAAATTCCAGACAAATACAACATAGCTTGTTATTTTTTTGATTTGAAAGCTTCTAAATTAGTATGCAAATAGTGCAAAGTCACCTTGTTCCTGTCTCAAGTACTTGACTCAAGTTTTTCCTTTTTTTTCTCCTCTTTATTTGCACTTTTGCTGAATGTGAACAATTTGTTATCGTTTTTGTGATTTGCGATGATGTTTATGTTCATTTAAGCATGTCAGTTGCAGCTTGTTGACCACTTTCAGAATATGTGATAATTGATTAGAATTCAAAATCTATTACGTTCATTTCGGGCATTAAACCATAAAATGATGAAATCTTATTGTTGTCAAGCACTTGACAACATCTTAAATGCAATTAAAATGCAAATTACTTTCATATACATTTTTGTTACAAGTTTTGTCAAATCATCAAATATATTAATACAAAAATACAATTATCTGCGTCAAATCTTTCATTGTCACTTCACATAAATAATGTTCAAAAATGAATAATCCCTAACAATTGCATTTTGAGTGTTTTCTCGTATCGTAAACATTTTAATTATTCTTTCTTTTCGACTTTTAAGACTAAAGTTTTTATAGAGAAAACTTTGGAGCTTAACGCAATAAAAATAAAATTAATAATTCGTTTTTTTTCATAAGCAAAAGCAACAAAAATTAAACTTTTTGCAGTTTTTTAAACACTGATTTGTTGCCGTTTCTTTGTGAAGCATGAAAATGCAAATAATATCAATCTATGAGTATAATCAGAGTAGCTAAAGTTTAATAACTGGAAAAAAATTTTGCTAATCACCCTTGAAATTTATTTGCATTTCCTCTATCAACTATATTATGAGAATTTTATCGTAGATAACAAATTTGGACTTATCTAAGTGTAATTAGATTTGTTGTCGTTTTTTTTGTGAAGCATGGAAATACAAATAATATCAATCTAAGAGTATAATTAGAGTAGCTTAAGTTTAATAACTAGAAAGAAATTAGCTAATCACCCTTGAAATTGATTTGCATTTCCTCTTAAAATATATTATGAGAATTCTATAGTAGATATAATTTCTGAATTATATACACAAAGCGTTAAAAATTTGGACTTATCTAAGTGTAATTAGAGTCAATTGATTGCTTTGCGCATCAAATGCATTTTTATTATTAAAAAAAGTTAAATAATCAAAATTGATTAACTGAATTAATTACTTACTGTTCATCTCAAAACTTTGAACGGCTACCAAGAGGAGCAGGCTCAAGGAAATGACCGCCTGTAACAGCAACATGATTATTTGCACTCTCTACTTAAATATATTGCACTTTTCTTTGTTTTTATTTGAGAAACTCTTTGCACTTGCGCCACTAAATCTCGCCGCTGGGCAACGAACAAAATTTCATAAACGAAACCTGAGCATTAAATTAAAAGCCCCGCTTCAATGCCACTGTTGGGAAATTGCGCTTGCTTTCAATGCACTTTTTCCAAAACTCGCTGGAAACGCGGATTGAACCAAAGCCAAAACAAATCGAACCGAACCGTACGCGCCAACGTGCGGGTTGAGAATGAAAATACAAATTGAAAATGAAAATGATGATGATGATGCGTGTGTTTTGAGCGTTGAGCTCGTCTCAGAGTTCAGGTTCGGGGCTGGGACAGTCAACCAGTCGGTTGTTTCAAAACTCTTCCGATGACATGCGTTGGAACATGTTCGATGATGCGCCCACATTTCGGACTGATATATTGACCATTATTACTTATTGTTAAGTTGGACGTTACGAACGGCATGTTTTTAGGCCTATAGTATATGGTTAATTCATTATGCCAAATTGGGAGCTGGGCTGGAAGTACCATAAAATGTTCTGCAGCCAAATATGTGACTAAATCTAAATCAAGTTTTCAATTATTGGAAGACGCAGAAGTGCGTGGATTTCTTTCATCATTTATTTATTAAAAGATCAAAAACATGTTGTTGTTATTAGTATAGAATTTTAGCTGTATATAAGCCTGAGGCGCTAATAGAACGGAAAATAACATAATTATGACAAATAATTCGTTGCGAAACAGAACAAAAGAAAACGAAAGACTTGAGCAACGAACTTCTTACGCATATATTCATACTTTTATTTACTTCTACTAGTATTCCATTGACCATTTTGACCTTTTACCTTATTCTTCTTTCAGACAACTGCTCGGGTTGATTAGCTTATCGGAGGCTCGTGCTCGTCTGGATTTGTCCAGCGTTGTGACGCCGCTGCACGTGCGCGATGTGATCGCTGTGCTGACTGAGAGCATAGCTCAGACCCGGATTGGCTCGGGCCACACAGATGCTCCCAGCAGCTCCAGCAAGAGCTCGCAGCTGCAGAGTTTTGTTAAAATGATGCAGATGCGATCGGCTGCCTTGGGTCGTCGCATCTTTGAGTACGAGGAGCTCAAGGAAATAGGAACCCGAGCGGGCATTATGACGGGCATCGCGAAGCTGGTCGAAATTGCCAACATGGGCGGATATTTGCTCAAGAAGGGCGTTAACATGTACGAAGTTGTGCCCGACTGAGCAAATTGATTTGCAAATATTTGATCAAAGCTCGTTGTAAAGTGAATGCATTACTTTTGTTCAGTTATACAGTGCGCCTTCCGTTGCCATTATATTAATATTTACAAAATAATTACTTTCAATACAAACAAGAATACTCAATTTGCTCTTTTTCACTGTCAAAATATGTTTAATGACTAACTAAATACTTTAGCACTAGATTATCAACTTTAAATATTCATACTCGTGTGAGCTTTAAAAAATTCGAATATGCTAATATACAGACTTAAGGGGGGCAACCAGCTTATGAGGCCGAAAGTCTCATGTTTTTTTAAACCAAGAAATAATAATAAGAATTACGTTAGTGCTCATATCTTCGCTGGTTTCCCCGCTTAAATTGCGACCAAGTCTTAACTAAAATAAAAATCCTAAATCAAATGATTTTATATGTAAACCGCTATAAGCGCTATTAACGCCACCTAACGACAAGTAGTAAAACTAAACTGCATTGTGGGATATAAAGCATACTTTGAGGCTATCGTAAATTAAGTTTTGTGACACTTTTTGTTCGGAGTGTAAGCGCACTGTGGTGTAAATACTGAAATGCCAAGACAAACTTAGCATACCTTTAGAAAATATATTGAATTATAAAAACTTGTTTAACAAAAATCAAATTAAACTAATAACATTGGTTTCAATTAATACTTTATTCATTTGTATTCATAAAATTACACAGAATGTATCATGCTAAGTTTTCCATATATCCGTATTATCAAATATAAATACATAGTTATTCTTAGTTTAAAATCAATTAAATTAAATGTCTTTTTTTCTTGCAAGGTTTTATGTATCCTATCATTTGTTTTTGTATTTGCTTGGTTTGAATGCGTCTCGTTTTCGGTACGTGTGAGGCTTTAGATTTCTTAATAGTAACTATGTATCTTGTATCTTTTGTATGTATGTGGTACAGCACTACACTAGTCATGGCTTAGCCTATGTGGATTAGTTTAAATTGTTTTAGAGCTATCATATACCGTGCCATTAAGATCTATTTACAAAACGAGCAAACAAGCGCCTTAAGATATTTATATTTATATATATCTATGTCTATTTGCAAGTATAAATTTATTTCAATATTTGGCTTTCCTTTTTGCTATCCATCGTCGGTTTAAAATCTTAAATTATGTCCGAGATTTATGTTTTCTACGATTTTCAATTGAGATACTATTGTTAATGATGATGATCGTGATGCCATCAAATTTGCTAAATAAGCTGCATTAATTTTGCAAATATTTTAAGCTAATCAGTCTAAATAAATTAAATAGAAGGCAACAAAAATAACATTTTTTGCTAAACACAAACAAAAAAATAAACTGTCTAATTCACTGGCTAAATATTTGTTGCTATATATGTATATATGTAAGCTATGTGCTTGTATATATCTAAAAATCAATCCTAATTGCAATGATTTTCAAGCTCATACACATTGAGCCAAAGTCAAAGTCGAACAGGCAAAAAATTTAAACTAAGATTACAATTAAATATTAAATTCGATTAATTTATATACTGCCTGCTCGGTTTTGGCTATACAAATTATATTCAAGTCAAGTTCGCAATTTAAACTAAATCAAGAGATTCACAAATTAAAGGATTTCATTATAATACATATTGCACTAAGTGTGAACCGTACAGAGACTCAAGAAGGACAGTTGGTAAACGGAATGCTAGTGGGCAGTGGAGACGTCTAGAATCCTTCATATAACATGTCTATGCTATGGGCTTTGTACTTTAAAATGTGAGCTAGAATGCGAGACACGCTGTGTAAATAAAGCTAAATAATATGCACTAGTCCTTCCGTCCGTTTAAAACTAAACATTAGTCTAACTAAACATCAAATAAAGAAGATAAATATTCACTTAATCTTTAGATTCGATTGAGATGCAATGAGAGCATAAACGTAACACTGTCTGTCCGATTTTACAGTTCACCGCGGAAAGTGAGATTATAGGTACGCAGCTCCATGGGTTCCAGCGTGATCTGGGCCAGGGAACGTAATCGATGCGTCTGCTTATGCTGCGACATGCCCGTCAGGCTTGTGGATTCGATGCTGTTTAGTCGCAGCTCGCCAAAACGCACAGCTCCGAGGCCGTTGCCCATCTGCGGACACACGCTATTCATGTCCACCTGCTGTGAGCTGACGCTGCAGTCGAAGCCCTGACGATGCAGCACCAACAGCGCCGAGGCGGACGGAAACATTTGCAGCTGCGGATCGGAGAGTGTGCGCAACGTGGTCAGATGCACATCGCAGGGCAGCGCTCCATGTGGCAGCAGACGGACGAGCGGGTGGAGTGACGGCTGCGGTTGCTCAAAGTTACTCAAAAAGTAGAGATTCGGCGGGTAGCGCAGTGCATTGGCCATCTGTTGGGCCTGCAAGCTCAGCACTTTATAGCTGGGCGGCTTGTCGACGTGATGCCCGGACGGCATATCCTCCACGAGCAGCCAGAACTTGTGGCGTGTCAGGCGACTGTCCACCACGCCCTCGCCCATGCCGCGATAGTCATCGTAGAGTGTGCGACGATCCAGCATCACCTCCAGTTGCCCGGGCTCATAGCTGGCGGCTCCTTGGGCGTGTGTCGTTAGCAGCGTCAGTCGCTGACGCGAATCCTGCAGAAAAGCGCCCGAGGTGATGGGAAAATAGTTACCCTCAATGCCAATAGCTGGCACCTTGATGCGTCTGTTTAGGGAGAATCTTTTGTTAACAACTGTTCATCAAACTTAACTCACACATGTTTATAACTTACTCATGATACTGAAAACCATTCTGATCGCTATAGAATACGGGCAACTCCGGCATACTGCTCGGCTCCGCTGGCTCCTTGAGGAGATCACGTTGCACTGGCGCCGGCGCAATGTTGTCAATGTTCGTCACGAGTCGCATGAAGAGCTCCGTCTCCCGATTCTTCGGCGGTGGCTCAAAGTCAATGTCATTCTCAATGTAAATCGCTGCATCCAGATGGGTGCGAGTATTGAAAATGCGAACAGTGTGTGCCATGAAGGGACCATAGATAACCGTCACATCGCTGGCAATGGGTCCCGAGGTGATAATGATGCGCACATCCTCATACTGCTCCAGCACATCCTTCTCGGCCTCGCTCTGCTCGGGATCTGTTTTGAACAGATAGGCGCCCGAATGGAACTGTGCACTCCGATACGCGGCAAACTTGATGGCGCACTGCATCGGCTGCAGCAGCTGCTGCTGCTTGTTCTTCCTGGTGATGGTCTTGAGGAAGCCGCTCTTCTCATCGAACAGCAATCGCATGCTGGGATTTTCCAGTTGAATATCACCTGCAAAGTGAAATAAGAATGTGTTTAATGAAATAAATTAAACTAGCCGAGTATCCGTTAAAGATATAAAGCTATTGATTGAATTTGGGCACGTTTGGACAAAAAAAAACAGGCACAGAATGAATTCCATCAAAGCAAAATCAGGTTAAAAAAAAACAGGCACAGAATGAATTCCATCGAAGAAAAATCAGCCTTAAAGGTAATTTCGTTTAAATCATATCAAAGTCAGTTTACGGAATACCCATTAAACATATGTAAAAATCAGGGGTTAAAACCGTAAACGTAACCGTAACCGTAACCATTAACCGGTGTTAACCGATTCAAATTGGTAACCGCAACTGAAACCGTAACCGAAACAAAACTTTTTTGTTACACCGAAACCCCTAAAAACGAAATTATTCCCACCGAAAAAAAGTTTTAAAAACCTTTGTTTAGGTTCATCGTTTTTTAAAACTAAATAAAATTTTTAATTCTGTCCTAATTTAATTTAAATATTGATCTCCATAAAAAGATCTTAATTTTTGAATATTTGTTGAAAGTTTCAGATCTTTCAGATTTTGTAAGTTTTCTCTGACCGAAATCATACCGGTATTTCAAAACTGAAACATGCAAGAAACCGGAACCGTTACGTAACCGATATATACAATTTTTTCGTAACCGATAACCGAAAACCTAAACGCGAACATAACCGAAACCGTAACTGAAACCGATATTCCTTTCAGTTTGATATCAAAAATCAATCCTTATAATATTTTTCATGAAAATGTGAAATTTGCAGCCTTTGTCATGAAACTGTGAAATTTGCAGCTTTCTAGCTCTTATTTTTTGGGTTGTACGTTAATATTTGTTATTTACCGACTTACATCTCGAGCTTTACTAAAAACCCGTCATGGCAGTTGCCTACTTTAAATGCAACTACTGTGAATACTTCAGCTGCCCAGCTCTTACCGTTTGGGCTTCCTGCTCATTGCAAGACAATCCTCCATTCAGTTGTGCTTACCTGCTGGCTTGGCGCGTGCTTCAAAGACGCCAACGTTGGGCAATCCCGGCGTGGCCGTGGCTGAGCCCGTCTCAGCAGCAGCATTGGCTTTGTCCGTGCAGTCGTCGCAGTAAACGGTGGCAATATTCCGCTTGTAGTTGAACTCATCCACCTGAACGCGATACGTGGTCAACGACAGCGGCTCCAACTCGGCCACGAACAGGACTTCGAATTGGCGCCTGGAGGTGCGAATGCGACCGGCGGTGGCGGTGCCAGCAGTCAACATCTCATTGTATGCCTGCTCGTAGACATCGGTGATGTTCCACACGGGATTGATTTGTATGTGCTTCTGCTCCACGCCCTGATCATTGAAGATTCGCACATTTGGATGCTGAACACGTAACGTAACGATTTCAATGCGCTTCTGGGCAAGAGAATTGTACAGTACAAAGCTCGCCTCGGCATTTTTAATCGGTGATGCATCGGCTGCACCAGCAGCAGCTCCAGTGCCAGTGCCAGTTCCAGTTGTCGTGGTGGTGGCTTCATCGCTGCCCATGGAGCCCGGACTGACCAGCTGAATGGGCATTTTACGTGGCAGCTTGCTGAAATTGTCCCGCTCGTATTCATTGAGCAGGAATCCATGATTGTGGGAGCTGCCATTCTGGAGCAACAGCTCGATGCACGCCTCCTGCATGCGGATCATATTCTGGGTGCTCTCGAACAAGCGCATCGCATAGTCCCGCATCACAGCCGCCTTGGAGGTGCCCGTGATGGCATCGTGGTGCTGGAACAGTCCCAAATTGCGTCTGGCGTGTATGATCTGCTCATAGTTCTTCTCATAGATCTTAATCGAGTCCTCGTGCCTCGCCTGACGCGCCGTATTGTAGGCAATGGTGAACAGAATCTCAGCGGCACGCAAATTGTGCTCCAAATCGGAGCTAAGCAGCTTGTAAAAGGGGCGTGTGGTGAAATAGCCGGACCAGTAGGCGGGTCGGCCCTCCGAGAAGATGTCCGAGTAGACAAAGAAGTCACCCTTGAAGCTGGGGAACGCCTTGGCGCCTTGGCCCATGCGCTGACGTATCGCCTTGAAGTAATCACTGGGCGTGCCAAATTTAATGTCCACATTGTACAGTCGCTTGTTGTCCATGATGTGACTGATGAGCTTCTTGTAGTTGTGATACTGCTGGTCCACCTCGCGCTCCTTGTTGTAGCGAAAATCATCGCCGACGGGTATCAGCGCCACATTGTGCGGAAACAAGGAGGCGGTCCGAGCATATTGCTCCAGCAGCAGCTGCGCCTTCTCCTCCACATTGTCGTCGGTGATGTACTGCGCCTTCAGCGAGTATTCCGTGTATTCGCCGGGTATCTTGCGAAAATCAAAATTCAGGCAGATGGAGGGATGTGGACCGCAGGAGCCCTTGATCGAGTAGATGTCGAAGGGCATGTTGTGAGTCAGCAGTTTGCCCTGACCCTTGGCGGAACGCCAATACGGTGTCCACATGAAATCGCCGCTCTGCTGGCGGGCGAACCATTCCTTCCAGGCGTAGTGTATGCGCTGGATGATGGTTCCCTCGAATTGGGCGCCCGACAGCAGGTAGGGCACCGTGCTGCCGTGTCCAAACGGATCAATGGACCAGCCCACCTTGGGCGTCACATTCAAGTTGTTCTTCAGCCACTGATGACCTTCGATGAGCTGATCCAGCATGGGATAAATGTGCACGTTGGCCTCATCTGTCATCACCCAGCCGCCGGTGGTGATCTCGATGCGACCAGTGTTAACCAGATGCTTCAGCGCCCGCTGCTTGGTGGGATGTGCCTGATCCCACCACAGCTGTAGAAAACTAATCTCCGACCAGATGAATGTCATGTCCTTGTACTGCTGCATTTTGGTCACCAGCAGATTAAGAATCTGTCGCGAGTCCATTTGGAAGTAGTCAAAGAACGTCTTCAGCCAGCCGGGATCATTGTGAGAATGCGGCACCACGATGACCTTCAGTGGAGGCCGTTGTTTGTCCTTCTTCTGCGCCTCATAGCGCTCCTCAAAGCCGCGATCCCAGTACTCCTTGGAGCGCATCCATTCGGGCTGCGAAAAAAATTCAGATATTTTAGAATCGTGGCGAAAAATTTTGCACATAAAGTGTAGCATATTTTCATAAAAGCTAAGGCGTATTTTTTCAATGTTAATTTTTAAAATATAAATTATTAAATAAAAGTTATTTGTTGATTTTTATCAAAAAAATTAAAAAAAAAACTTTTTTTTTATCCAAATAAAAAAATTATAAGAAAATAATTACATTTCAATTTTTACTTAATTTTCCTGTTCAAAATACATTTGCATTCAATTTTTATTATTCAACTTTTATAATAAAAATTGAAGAATAATTCTTATTTTCAATTTTTATAATAAAAATTTAAAAGTAACTTTTCCTTTCAATTGCCAAAATAAAAGTTGAAAAATATTTTTATGTTTAATTTTTATTATAAAAATTTAAAAACAACTATTATTTCAAATTTTTATAATAAAAATTGAAAAATTACTTTTATTCTATAATTTTTTAAATAAAAATTGAAAATAAAACTTAATCCAGTTTCTCATATCTTTTATTTGCGGTCCCTGATGTTAAGTTAAGATCTGTTCACTAATTGCAGAATATTTTGATGTATTGTAAATTGTAAAATTGTAATTGCAGAATATTTTGATGCATTGTAAATTGTAAAGAAATTAGCTGGACTATAATAATCAAACTTAAATAATTGTATCCGTTAATTTTCATATTTAATTATAAAAACGAAATATTAAACAAAACAAAATTATAGCGAAATTGGATAAAATTAAAGAAACTTGCATAAAAATAAACTCATTAATTAACTTATCCGATACTTATATTGCTGTAATAATATTTTCAATACTTCAATTCGCGGATTGAATCGTTGAACTCAAAGGGACTTTAAGTAATGATAAATGCTGAGTCGGAAAATGTTATTTTTTGGTACAAATGTATCATAAGTTATGATTCATAACCAATCGATTAATCATCTGCAATCCTACCTGGAAATCAAATCTGCTGTGCTCCTCCGCCGCCGTAATGTTGGTTTCACTCTGCAATAACATGTAACACTTGTCACCCCAGTTGACATTCCGCTGTGTCTCCGGTTCGGCATCAGTCTTCGGATTGTCATGCTCAACAGCTTGGAATCGCTGTGCGGATTCTTGCAATGTTGCATGACGATTTTGCTGCTGCTGATGATGATGCTGTTGCTGAGATGCACTGCCTCCGCCCACACTAAAGCCACTTAGTGCCGCCGTTGATGGCGCCTGTCCACGGACCATGCCCACAGGCAATCCAACTGAATTGCCATCCGGAATATGAGTTGGATTTGGTTGGCCAATCGATATATAATACAGGCAGAGCAGGATCGTCACAAATGCCGATAAAAGGCCAATGCATCGCGCCGATCCGCGTCTCAATAACTTAAACGACATCTTTTGTTTATGCGGATTTTTGTGTGGGTTTTAAAATGAATCTCACTGGATATTTTTGGGCTGCTTATTCTTCTGCTCAGCTGTACATCTGTGATGGAAATAAAAAAAGACGTAACATTAGTATAAAAAATAAAAACATAAATTAGAAAAAGTTTTCTGAAATAAGTTGGAAAATTTAAAGATATTATGCACATATACTTCATTCATAAGCAGTCTTATTATTTTCTCTGTTTTTGCATCAGTTTTTATAAAAATATTCTAAATCGATTGTTTCGTTATTTTTTAGTACAATAATATAAATAGATTTTTATAAAATTCTTTTTCTACAAAAAATTGTCTATGAACTTTTTCTACCTATGTATCTTTATCTATAAGTTACTTTATCTTACGTACTTCTAGGATACTTCCAGCTGGCTCATGTGCAATGTCGAATACTAGAAAATCATTGCACATTTTTTAGATGAACAAATCAAAAGCCAGAACAAAACTTCAGTTAGTTGATGTTCATTTCATAAATTTAAGATGCTGACACTCCTTTGTGCTCTTTGTGTTATGCGGGCTCTTCATTTCGAAATCAAGTGCTGTAATATTTCACGTCACATTGAATATTTCATGCACACAATAAGCGAGTGAACTGTGGGTACAACGAGGACGATAGACAGACAGACAATGGAGGAGGAGGAGTAGGAGAAGCAGCAGCCACATACATATGCAGGATATGCCGAAGGGCAAGACGCGATGCTTGCAAAAATTTAATTAAGGCACATCCCGAAAATGCTTCGCATGTCTGTCTGCCACGGATATTGTGCATACATGTGGAACAGCAGTTTAAAGGGGGATAGAGGGAAGAGATTGCGGATGTGGATGTGGCTTAGAGTTTGCGCATTTGTAGAATATGTAAATTTACCAAATTGCAATGTTTTAAATTCCAAACACACACAGAGATAACAAACTGCATATTGACATCTATTAAACAGCAACTGATTCAAGTAATTACTTAATTACTGGGAATCACATTTAACACAGCAGGTGACACTGCCAGACACGAGGCATTTCCACTTACAATGTTTAATTCATTTTTCATCTATGAATTTGCTCTATAATTTCTGCTGAATATACTTTAGTTTACACTTTCTATATAAAAGTTATACAAAATTATTCAACATGAACTTTCCACATTAATTTCTACTTATTTTATAATGTAATTCTTTATGCACAAACTGGTTGTGACTTTTAATTCTGCACATTTCACACAAAAAGTTTAAAAGTCAAGACATACATATTACTTTAGCCTCGATGAACTAACGAACCAAAATGACCAAAATTAAACTAAATCAAATGAGAATACTGCTGAAGAGAGTGCTCGACTACGTGATACCCTAAAATATAAGAGCTTACCAAAATAAATCGCAGACAGAAAACACACAAAAATTATCGGTTTTGTCAGCAAAGGAATCAAACAATTAAGTCATTAGAAAGTAAACATCAAATCAATAATTTCCAGCTCGTTACAGTTAGATAGGTTCGAATCGATTCAATTGCTAATGATGATTAAAAATATCTGTGCTTAATCGGATCGGAAATCCTTAGCTCAGTCTGATACGCACATTAAACCCTTTTTTAATTCCATTTCCATGGCTACAGGGTATAATAAAAACGAGAGCTTAAAACTCAATCAAAAACTCTTCAGAAGCCCGCAAAAAGTTAGTTCAACTTTGTGCTGAATGATGAAATAAATGCCCTTTGCCAAGTTTTTCTTCAATTTGCTGACTTTGCTTGGCAGGAGCAGGAGCACAGTGCGTATGTGTGATGCGGTAGAAATGCAACTTGCATGAAAGCACAACACGCATACGCCATGGCGAACAAATTTAAAATAAAATTATTATTTCATGTTGCAGAAAAATATGTATATAGTTTGTTTCACGCAGCGCATTTGTCATTTCACATTTCTCTTTGCCTGTGATGAAAGCAGCAAATTAGACATGCATTTAATTTAATCAAAATTTAAACGTTTTATGACCTATGCAGTTATGGGTTTAAGTGTTTCAAGTGACACCTCCCCACCTTCTGTGCCCGGTTGCCAATGCTTCAATTAGTCTCACACACACACACAAACTAACACACACATGCGGACAAGCAGTCAAACCACATGAAGCTTAGGCTGAATCAGCCCCTCGCATGCTAATCAGTGGCCATTAAGTGACGCTTCCCCTCAGTAGCTGTAACTGTGGCAGCCACCTGTCACTGGCAGCATGCAAATGTGCTTCCCTCTCCCCTCGACACGTTCACTAGTTGATTTAAACGTTTTCCCCTCTCCCTCTCTCACTCTCTCTCCATTGCCATCTACAACTGCACGTCACAATGTGCAAAGCGTAAAAAGTGTAAAGTTAAACTAATGCTTAAGCTCATTAGAACTGCGTGCAAGGCCGACGATGACAAGGGGAATTGAGACAGAGAACTGAAACTACGCGTGCTAAACTCCAGTTGGGAACTTCTTTCTCTGCTGTTCCCAGTTGGCACATTGCATGATTTTTTGCACAAAATCTTAGCGTTTGAATTACGACTCTCCCAAGACACGCTTTTCATATTCTGTTTGTGGAAATCGTTCGACAAATGTTGTCAAGTGGCTTTCAATGGCAATTTGATAAATATTATCATTTGCCAACATGCAAATAGTAAATAATAGCGAACACAACCCATTTTTTATCGACTAGTTTTAAAATTTAAATACTTAGTGTTTCTATCTTAATAATTTATCAAAGTTTTTCGGTTGTCAAAGAAAAAAATTTGTATTTAGTATTTGATAACTAAATAGTCAACTTTTCTATCGTAATCAAGGCTGCAATCGGTTCGGAATTTCATAATTTTCAAGCAGTTCTTAAAACTTATGTAGACATGCTATCAGTTATTTATAGTTGAGTTGATATTACTCATTTAAAAACCTTAATTTTATTCGATTGTTTTCATTGAAACAGCTTACTTTACTATCAAAATATAATTCTAATAAATAACAAAAATTTCCGCAAACCAATATACGCTTATCAGCATAAAAGTTGCTGCTTTTTTGGACATTCAAATTGAGCTGATATACTAAGTTAGTCGCTTTAATGTAATTTCCTACAATCTACAAGTTCCCGTTCCTGCCTCAACTTTTGCACACAAAAGTGATTTACAATTTCCGGGCACACACAATATGTTTTAATTTGATACACTTGCCTCCGCTTTGAAACATAATGCTTTCATGTTTCCGTATTTAAATATAAGTCAGCGACCGTTAAGAGTTGTCAACTCAGTTAGTTTGAAAATTGACCATTTCCATAACGTTATTTCTATTCAATTCAAGCCGTCCACAAATTTGTTTATCGAACTGTCTGTCCGTATCAAGCCATCGAGATATTAGCAACTAGGAATATAGCAAAAAGTTTTGTGGCAAATTTGATTTCACCGTAAATTGCCGTAGCCTGGGGACAGACAGTTGCCTTCAGGATCCCGTCCGGTTGCTGTCCTTTTGACTTTTTGACAGGTCGGGCCGAGTAATTTCAACTCGGAACCGTTTCTGGTTCACTTTCCCGTTCCCGTTCCCATTCCCGTTTGTTGTTCTTGTTGTTGTTGTTGGTTTCAACACAGTTTGTGTGCTTCCCCAACAACAACAACAGCAATAATGCGAAGCCCAAGTCAAAAGTCGTAAAGTTTTGCCGCCTGTCATTGGTGCTGAGTTGGCTCTCGTTTTTTACGGGCAACAAATTCGTCGTTTTGTTGCTCAAATTTCGCATATGTTGTTGTAGTTGTTGTACAACCCACACGCACACACACACACATACAAACTTCAATTCAAATGCAATTATTGGTATTGTTTTTTTTTTTGCTGCAACCCGAATAAATTTTGAGATTTTTGCTTCTTTTTTTCGGTGATGGCTTTTACTAAAAGTTTCTGAAAGCACTCGAAATCAATTTATAACTTTGTTTATCAGAGTTCCGAGTGTTGTGCACTATAAATTGTTGTTGTTGTTCACGTTTTTATGGTTGTGGTGCTTTGTTATTTTGCGGGCCACCAAATTTTGCAACAGCATTAAATTAAAGTTGATTCCATTGGCTGGAATTTGTTTGTCCCAAGTTGATGCATAAATCCCCGTTGATATTTAGCCTCACGACAGCTAGAGATGGATGATGTGAATTTTGATATTATAAACTAAATACTCAGAAACCGCAATTTTGCCCGTTTCAATTGAATAAACTTGATTATTTCCAACTTTTGCAAAATGCAAATTATTAGAAAACACTTTGAAAATTTCAGCCTTCTTGTTCTTACCGTTTAGGCTGCACGCTTATTACCAGTCAGCCAACACTTGTCAAGACAAACTTAGCAAATTTAGATAAATTAGGACAAATTACCAAACAATTCTGAATAGAAAACTTAAACATTCTTAGTTATCAGACTGTTATTAATTGAACTTTAACCGTTGCAATTCTAGCTTAAATAAGAACAAATAGTTGCAGTCATTTGACATTAATCAATTGCAGCTGCAGGGAAAAGCCACAACAAAGTTTCCGGCGGAAAGGCAGCGGAAACTCGCTAGGAACTGACTCTGTGTGGGGAATTGAAGGGCTCTGCTGTTGACACCAGACACAAATGGCACTCCGAGCTTGTAGAAAGTTCAACATTTTAATTAAACAAAGCGCTGAACCAACTGAAAAAGAAAAAGAACAGAGACCGACCAGAAAACCAGGGAGAAAAGCAGTGGAACCGTGAATTAAACTAAAGATAGTTGTTGAAATAACCGCGCTCTTAACTATGACAATTTTAATGGGGCCACCTGGGCATGAGTAATGGGCGCTTTCATTTCATTGGAGCGTGTGGCGAGTGCTCCGTTGTAGGCCATTAGTACGGGCAACGAACCAACAAACAAGCTAAAAGAACAAACAACAACACTTCATAAGACAAAACTGTGCTGCGCAGCTTTTACATAAATATAATGAAGCTTCAAAGATAAATTTGATTATATCTCAAGCGAATTTAACTCCGATGTGCCCTTTTCCTCCTCCTACAGCTGCATACAATATGTTTGCAGCCCATTTAAGATAATCTGGACCATGTTGGACTAACTCTTTGGCGCCCACCCACCCACAACAACAACAACAAAAGTTTTGCAGCTACAATTCAAAGTGCTTTATGTCGATGTCAGTTGCAATCGAGCCAAAAAGCGGATTAAACGAGCTAAACAGCAAAAACAACAACTGTGCCAGGGAACTAAAAGTAGTTAGAGGAGCGTAGACAGATACAGAAACAGATGCAGATACAGATACACATAAAAAAGATACAAGAACAACGAGAGCCAAGTCACAACAGAGACCAAGAGCAGTTAGTCATTTTTATAGCACCGCTTGTGACATATGAACAACAACAATAACAACAGCAACAACGCAACATCGACATGTGAGCCATCAAACTAATACACTGCGCGAAAATGTTATATGGTAAATATTTTAAGCAACATTTAAATTTAAGCACAACTTAAACATATATTTTTTCGTATTTAACTTTTATTTGTTTGCAGTGTATTTATGAATTAACCCATTTAGAATAGGCTGAAATTCAAATTCTGTAAGTTACACCTTAAGCTTACATTGTGTGCGCTGCTTTTGTAATTCCCAAGCGGATTATGCTTTAACTTGGCCAAGTGATAACAAATAGCCTGGAAAACGATGTTGGCTGCTTTGCAAGTCAGCCATAAAATTGAACTTGCCACCTCAACTGAATGTCCTACATTCTCAGCGAGTTGCGACATTCAGGGGAGCCTAAATTGATGTCATAAAACTGTTGTCTAATTGTCACTCTTGTTATTTACAGCTTTCAGTAGTTTTGTCGCAATCAAACCAAACAATTGACCCGCTTCAGTCTCAATGGCCATAACCCGGTTCCGTCAGCTATCAGGCAGCGCCATCATTGGCTAATGACTGTGAAAGTGGCTGAAGCATATGCATAAAACAATTTCCTCGGAAAATAGTTTATTAATTGCAGTGAACAATTTAATTAGCAATGGTTTCTACTACATTAATTGCTACAATTTAACTGCAAAATTCATTTAAAGTAATAAGAAATAAAATATTTAGAAAGTTATAATCTGTGGGGTCAACTTAATACAAACTTCTTATATTTATTTACTTATTTAAGTTATACATATGTTGTTATCTATCTATCTCAAAGTTGTCTAGTTCCCCACAATTATCATGGCTTAAGAAACTAAAATCCCATTTGAACTTTTCATATCACTTTCGGATTTGCCTAATGTATTCAGTGCAAATGCTTATACCACATTAAACTTAGATTAATGTAGCTTTAACTGAAAGCAATTAGTTTGTCATAAAGAATCCATCAAATATTCATTAATGTGCATGTTAAAACACTTCGCACTACCTTTAAAACATTTAGGTACACGTACTACAAATGTAACTGCCATTTCAGTTGATTAATATTAGCTTTAAAGCAGAGCAATAAGAGAAGGAAAAGCGCTGATAAAGCGCGAAATGCCTGTTCATAAACATTTGGAACGTGAGAGCTTTTCGTTGTGAAAGGGGCAAGACGACATTTCTTTCCTTTTCTGTTGCTAAAAAAAAATTAAAAAAAAAAAACAAAAAACATACGCATGGGAAAAAAGAAAATGAAAATTTATTCTTTCGTTTCTTTGCATTGCCCCGTTTTCAATGTGGTGTTAAAATCCAGGAATTATTATCTTTGGGTCGCCGAAAAAGAAATACTCTTACGTTTGCAGTTTATCGATTTTAATTAACTAAAATAAATTATTAAATTTTCCCCTTTACAATATGGAACCAAAAGAAACATCTATATACTGGTTTGTCCTAGTTTCACAACTGTGAATAGAAGAATATAAAGAATCGATTCAATGGATATTTTAAGAGATGTTCCAATACTTAAAAATATATAAAATTTCAAATTTGTCAAATAAATTCAGTTATATATGGTGTCGGGAATACCTCTTTCTCTCTCTCGGAAAAGGTATACATAACCCTATGTAGATAGAGGAGAGTACAAACAATAGCGCATTTTATTACATTGATTATGAAATTTTTCTGTTTCATTTTCATGCAGGTTAAATGCTGGGAAAATACACAAACACACACATTGTTGTTACATTTATGTATGTAACAGGTTTACAGTTACTTATGAGTAATTATACATTTACAAAGGTGCATACATACATAATTAGTCTGTGGGAACTGCATTGCATACATGTGTAATTACTTCATTTGGGGTGTTAAATTACGATATTTTGCAGAATAATTCTTTTAATTAAAGTCTAAAGTACAAATATTGGAGTGTGAGTTGTGCTTTATTCAATGAATGACCATTTGCAATGCTTGGATGGATTTGATCAATCTGTAAATCAGTTAGATCAGAGCTTAATTGAGGTCAGTTTGTGTACTAAATACTAGCTAAAATGCTGCATTAACTGAAGTTGTGGTCCGGAACACACGCCACACATGTTCCACAGATTTGAATCTCTTTCTCTCACTTGACATCATTCGTTGCGCATCATTACCAACTGACAATTGAGAGCCAAAGAGTTGTTGTCTATATCGGGAGCTGGGGACTGGGGACATAAAGTGTAACGCCAAAGCTAAAGCTGATGATTATATTGTGCGCTTCAGTTTATATGGTAAAACGATATGATTGCATGATGACATGACATATAATATAATAAAAAAAAAGAGAAAAGTCTATTGACAAGGCACACAAAGACTTTGACGAAGACTCAACCGCAAAGGAAAAGAGCTGCTAGCGGCGACGCCAATGGAAAATTGACAGCACGCCATCAACAATAACCCAACACAGAGTGGCGTCGCCAGGGGATGTGGATGTGTGGGGGGAGGGGGATCTGCTTAGGTATGAAGTAATGAAATAAATGGAACAGCATGCAGTGTGCGCAGAGTGCGCCTCGTGGGGGTCTGGCGACTAATTTTAGTGACACGGGATATTATTATAAGTGTGTGCATGTGGTTGTGACATGGACATGGAATTATTACACACACACGCACACACGTGTATGTAGGAATACCCATAACTGAATAAAGTGAGGTTGGTAATCGATAGGCCCCCGTTGCGGGACATTAGAGAGAGCGGCATGCAACGGTCTTGAGGCAAGCACTAAGTAAAAGTCGATGCGATTTTTAATGATGCCCAGTTATCGATTAAACGTTTATAGTAATTTACTAATTGAAGTTACTTCTAGTCAACTAAGCATTGATATTTAATTAAATAAATCCTTAAAGTCGCTATTCCTAGAAAGCGCGATAGAGAAAATGAGAATTTAATTTAAATATTTAGGATCCAGTTTCAAAAAATGTAAGAATTCCGAACACAGGGGAAATGAAAGCAGAAGATATAAGAGCAAATTATACCAAAGCTGAAGTGGAAAAACAGAAAAACAAAATGAAAGTCAGGAAGAAAAACGCTAGCAAAAAACACCCAACGGACTTGCAGTTTGCAGGAAGCAGGATACTCACAGGATGGCAATGAAATGAGAAATAGCAGCCTCAACAGGAAAGAGCTAAATTAATGTGGAATGGAAATTGAATATGAAGTTATGTGTTGTTGGCCAAACAAACAAACAAACAACAACTGAAAAAACAAAGCAAATATGGCGCTATATAATTCCTTTTAGATCGCCCTGGAGAGACAGAGAGCATCCGCTCCTGACATTCCCTATCTTGTATCTAGACTCTAGAGTTTTTACATTTCATAAAAAAAACTTACACACAAATCAGCAAAGTTGTGGTGCAACTTTTAATGCCATTCCACGGGTCCTTAAACTGTCCTTGCTGCACTATGCCACAAGGGACACTAGCATATTACACATAAATCAACACAAAGTGCGGCTAAAGTTGTTCGTGTTTTTTGCAGAAAACTAAAAAAATATTGTCTGCATAAGTGAATGGGAATTAACGTTAAAGGCGCCACTTTAAATAGTATGCTGCCCCTTTAGAAGCAAGAATTTACCGCACATAATGTTCTAACTGGGCGTCAAAGTTTTTAATTGCATTCGCCGTCAAAATAATTAAAAACAATTCATTCGCGTTGCAGCTCCAAAAGGCAGCCTCAAACAAAAGCAGGTAAAAAAGCACAAAACAACGTTTTATATATAAATTTCTGAATTCTTTTTTTTTCACGTCCTGTCGATTTCACTGCCAGGACAAGCAGGTAAACTTATTTGCGTAGGTAAAACTGACACTGTCCAGGAGTTGTTCACGTTGCTCAACCGACGCCGACGCCGCACAAAACGCAACTGAGCGCAGCGAACGAAGCGACTTCATCAACTTCGACTCTAACTTCGTCCGTTTGTTCGGCTCAACAAGAACGACACAACAATAACAACAACAACAAAGAGAGCAACAGCTGCTTTGATGCTCGTATCGCTTCTCTGTTCTGTTCAGCAGTAGTTGCGGGGGCGTAAGAGGAAAGGGGGCGGGAAATTTCGGTCGCTTGGGGTTGCCTCGGCCAACAGCAAAGCGGTTGCTTACTTGATTTTGTTGTTATATTCGCCAACTTGCTCTGACATTTCAACCACTAAATTTCACTTTTTTAGCAATCTTAAATTTATAAACGTTGCAATATCAGCTGCATTATAAATTCTATTTAACTATTTAATTAAAAGTATGTAATTGTATTCAATTTTACTTTTTGTGCGTACGAAATTCAGTTTCATAAAAAGCATCAATTATATAAATAAAAAAAAAGTGTATATTAATTAATTTATTTTTTACCTCGAATTCACTAGCAACATATACAAACTAATTTGAATTGATTTATTACTACCTAAACTATAAAAAATATATTTATTTACATAACTCTTTTTATATTTTTATCAATGACATTAATATACATACATATTATATTTTTGGGGCGTTTGCATACATAGTATGTACATTGTGCATATTTAATCTGTTAGCTCTTAATCATTTGTTGCAAAGTTCTTGAACGTTGTTTTCTATGAGCCATTTGACTGTTGAATGGACGTACAGCAACAACGTGGAAATCTTTACCAAGGTATTAATCTGCGAAACGTTTAGCGATTTGAGTTCATGCCTTTAGTGCTGAGTGCTGGCAAGACTCAAGGGTGCGCTTTGTTCGCCTTTGCGAGCTTCACTTTGGCAGCGCCGCTTAGCGCAGCTCAGTTAAGTTCAGTTCAGCTAAGTTCAGTATAGCAATTAACTCGAAAGAAATTCCAGTATATAAAACCGCAATGGCGCAAGTCGAACATGAAATGGAAAGGCGTCTGCTCAAGTGTTCTTAAAAGGGAAGGAACCAAAGAACTCAAGAATAAAACAAAGAATGAGGCAACTTTTAAGCTTCAAGTAAGTAGAGAAGGTCGCTGTTTATTGATTGCGAGAGACGCGACGCGACGACGACGACGGCGAAGCCAAAGTCAAAGCATAAACCGAAACAGACAAAAGAAAATGAAGAAGCCGAGGCAGAGGCAGAAGCAGAAGCAACTGCAACTGGGAATTGGCACAGGCCCTTGAAATATTTGTGGAGCCCACGCAAAATGCGCCTCAGCAACGCGCCGGCGACGAAAGGATGACGACCAAGTGCAAGTGGAATTACTGGGAGAAGAATACACAGGCACAGTCTTAAAGAAGGTGGTGTGCATTGAAGATTGAAGATGTTTTCATCATACACTTGACAGTTGCCTCATGTGGAAGCTACGCATACAGATTGTGGCACGCTTGAATGATTCACAAAGTGTTGATTTGAATCTTTTCAGTTTACACATTTTCTTTGGTAAATTTTCTCTTCACAAAGCTATGCTGAATACATTTCAGTTTATAAATTTTCTTTGCTTATTTTTTTTATATAAACTATAGAATATTTTTCAGTTTA
>JBAMBJ010003582.1:0-21746 GCA_037043495.1 Drosophila recens
AGACATTAATACTAACTAAATTTTTATATTTAAAATATTTATTAAGACATTTATACCAAATTTTAAGTATTTAAATTATTTATTGAGACATTATTGCTAACTAAATTTGTAGCAATTAAAATATTTTTTAAGATTTATTAAGACATTAATACTAACTAAAATTTTATTATTTTAAATATTTATTTATATGAACGAATAATATCAAATATTCTCTAGGTAATTATATATATTATATATATTTTTTACTTTTTTTACTTTTTAAGGGGTGTTATACGATCTTGTTTAACTAAGCTGGAAAGATAATTACTTTGTTGCCACTAAATGAAATATTTGCAAGCGTGTAACTGCTGTTCAGGCCGTTGCTGCTGCTGATTAGTTTTGGCCTGACGTGCAAGAACTTATTATCGCTCATACGTCACGTTGTCTACGAGTGCAGTGCGATATGCTAAGCAGCAGCGCGTCTGCAGCAGCTGGTGGCTGCAAGGATCGAGGTAAGGCAGCACTCAGAGCACTCGAAGCACTCTTCACTGGCAGTGGGAAGAACCGCATAAATCGTAGAACCCAAAAAGCATAAAGCAAGCATGTCGCGCAATCATTTTCAGCTGCCACGTGCCTGGGCATACATTTTTCGCATTTTATGGGGCATGCTGCAAAGAGAGTGCAGGCTACTGTGGCCAAGAAACAAACAAACAAACTGGCAAACAAACAAGCAAACAAACGACTGCCCCTAGTTCGAGGCAACAGCAGCAGCAGCTAGCAGCTAGTTCAGAATTTTAAAGCTGATTACTCAATAAGTTTACTAGTGAGTGCATAAAATGCGGGTCGTATCCTTGGAGTGCATAATTCCTTGCCATCTGTGCGGAAGTGGGGGTGAATGGCATCCGAAAAGGGGCGTGTCCATGGATATTTCAGCTGCATGGCAAGTGTTTTTATGAGCACTTAAATTGTGTTTGTTATTAAAGTCTCTTACCTCTCTGTTGTTTTTACTTACTTAAACCCAACGAAATTCACGCTCAAATTGAGTTGCGTTCGTTGTTGTTGCTCGAAGTGATTTTCCAGCGAAACAACGTTGTGCCGTGGACCATCCTTTCTTTCTTCAGGTAATTCAAGACATTTAAGTAAATAATTTATGTTTGCAACATAATTGAGTTGCAGCTACAACAGAAAGCTGCACTTACGTTGCGTGCTTAGCCTTTTTGGGTCAGCTAAGTGCACAGACCCAAGAAAAATTAACGCTGAATACTTAAATATTACAAGTATCTTCAAATTACAGCACATTCAATTTCTATTTTAATTTAGAATTTATTTGATTTTAATTCACTTAACGCAATTGACGTTTATTCAATTTGGCGTTTAACAACACTGACAGTTTATATTGCACAGAGCTCTGTCGTAATCATTCAATTAGATAATCTACCAAAGTGGACACACAAAAATGTCAAAGCGAATCTAATTCGAGAGTTACATCACTTCGTTCCCCGCCCTAGTGAGTAGTCGCTATTGTTTTTCTATTTTGGTATTTAAATGTGCAGTAAATTCAATTAAGCTGCAGTGCACAGCAAAAAAAAAGAACGTTTTATTCATTGCTGAAATTCAATTACAACCGCTAATGCCACTTGTATTGCCCGGGCGCTAAACCACAGACTGTTCAGCTCTAAATACCTGTAATCCGGCAAATTTAATATGATAAAAGTTGAACTTCAATAAGTGCCAAAGCTGGCTGGGCCATTATAATTGTGTGTATATACATCAGTGTGTGTTTTGTGATTATGGAGAATTTTTTTGTTAAACGACAACCGCAACGAAAACCACAAACAAATATGATCAGACATCAGGTTGGCTGTTGCAAGCAAAAACAACAGCAAGTGGTAACATGGCGGATGAATATGGCTTATATACTTTTGCACACACACACATACACATGCATATTCACAGATAGCGACACATGCAAACACCGAAAAGGCTTTAAGCGAAAAATCGTTGCATACTTTCATGCCTCCACAAAAAATGCTCTCAAACTGCGGCTGCCAACAAAATTGCAAAGTGTAGGCACATAACTACATACACACGACAGATATACTATATATGTAAATTTACAACATACGAGAGTGCATCTATTTAATTAACCAACTTTTCATTATGTGGCAACACAATAAAAGTACTAAAACTACTCCTGAATATGGAATGTATATCGACATATTTTAAAACGAATCAAAAAAATAGCTGTTAAGCAATATTGAAATATAAATTATGGCACCATATTTAATATATTAATACAGTCGAACTTCCCTAACTCGAACTTCCCTAACTCGAAGTTTCTCTAACTCGAACAAAATCGAGTGGCAATAGCGTTTACTAGGCAAATTCCATACAACTTTACTTCCCTAACTCGAACTTCCCTAACTCGAATTTCTCCCTAACTCGAACAAAAATATTGGCCCGTACTTCTGTAAGTCGAATTTTTCGGGAAAATCTCCAATAAAGTTTGAATTTTTTTTTCTTTTCTGCTTTATGCTTTTGTTAACGGATCGTTTGGATATGTAATATTGATGTACACTAACATATGGTGATGTAATATGATAAAATATTGCATCAACAATTTTTTAGGCTTGTGAAATTGCTATAGGAAAGATGTTCGAAATGTACTTCTTCGTCAGCGCACCAGCTCAATAATATTTATCATGACACCAGCACGTGTATTCAAATTTTTATCTCTTTAAGAAATTTTTAAACTTATTTGTTAAGAAATTAAGTGGACCAGTTTCCATTATATTAAAAAATGGAAAATTAATTATGTCATTTGAATCGGGAACGTCTTCTGGATACAGCAAAAGAACGATAAAACCTATTTTTGAGAATATCGACAGGCCTTGAACAAACTAAAATTTTTTTTGTTGAAAATAACAAGAAAAGTTTGCAATTTGAAATGTATTTATAAATGAATGAAATTGTAGTTTCATTTAAAAAACTAAAAAAAAAATTCCCTAACTCGAAGTCTCCCTAACTCGAACTTTTTTCGTGGATAATGGTGATTCAAGTTAGGGAAGTTCGACTGTATATTTTTTATACTCAAAAGAATAACGTTAAAAACTTTAATTAGAGAAAGATTTAGGTTTTCCAGTAGTTTCTGTATATTAAAAATTTTCAATAGCATTAGATTTAATTTTTCTATTAATTTTTAAATATTTTACTTAAATTTTTTCTTTGAGTTAGTTATCTAATAAAAGAATAAATAACGTTATCCTTTTATATATTTGTTTTTTAATTAAAAATAATTCTGGCATCGAAACAACTTTTGTTAAATTTAAAGTTGACGCTGAAAATCTAAATTAAAAACGACAAATAAAAATTAAATTAAACAAAATAAAGCAATCGCTATAAAACATTTATACGTATACCAATGCACAGAGCAAGAACATTTGGGACACCAGAAAAATTCTAATTTATTGAGTTTACGCCCAGTTTTACACGCTGCGCACATGGTCAAAATTCAGAGGGGTCTTAAACTAAAAAGAAAAAAATGAAAAGGCAAATATGTAAAGCGATAAAAAATACAAAAAAAATATTAAAAAAAGAGAGAATTGCTAGACCCGATTCGACTTGGTGCGCGACGCGTCGACAAATGAAATTTTCACGTCACACGGGACACGCGCCATGACCACGGACGACAGAGGTGAGAAACCCTTCGGATTTACCACACAAACATTTTTGTCTGTCCTCCAAAAAAGAAGTAAAAATAAAACAAAAAATGGATTAAAAACTTGCAAAAATTTTAATGGAATTTTATTTCCCTCTACTTTTTCCTATACTCTCTCTCTCTCTCTATCTCAGTGTCTCTCAGAGTTCGTTGTAAGCGGTTGCGTTGCAGAAATTGTTGTCGGTGCTCCCTTTGATTGTCCAGCATCGGCTTACACACATAAATGTCACATGCATATATTCACACACCCACACATTTTTGCATAGGTTTGAAGGTTGGAAGAACAGGACGATAGAGGTTAAAGGACTAAACTGTCAGCTTGAGTGAAAAGTTGCTCAAATACAGGAAAAAAAATGAAAAACAAGAAAGAAAATTGAAATGCGTTGCTTTTGATTGTGAAAGTTCATGGAGTGACCATAAAAACATACAGATTGGGCATTTTCACAGCAGAGAAATCCTGGTAAATATTAAGTGATGCTAAAGGCATATTCACCTTTGAGTGCTCCTGAAATTTCAAAGTAGTTAAAACGCATTTTTTATCATTAGAAGTGCATACTTCTCACTGTAGTCCATTATTCGAGGTAATCGCTTTTTACATTAATTAACTAATTGCAAGTCGTCGAATTTATATTAAATTAACAAGCTCAGATTATTATTTTGCTTTTTAGCTATTTATTGTGTTATCAAATATTTTCATAAGCCGAATTGCACTAAAATGAATATACGAGTAGAACATTATGTTTCATACCAATAATTCGTAATATTTAGAAAAAAAAAAATGCAAAATATTTGTAAAAATATGGTAATCATTAATTGTCGATACTCTGTCCCATTCAAAACGATATATTAAATTTTAAAAGAAATTGCTTAATAATTATTTCATATTCTTTACCACAAAATCATATCAGTTGATTAAGAGACTAATATCAATAATTTGCAACGCGTTGAATTAAAAGTTAATGTAGATTTAGATAACTGAAGAAGCTTTTGGAATTTTCGTAAACTAGTTCTCTCTCTCGAGTAAAATATATCGGGGATCAATCGCTTAAACTATATATCAATAACAAAACTGACTTGTTTAAAGTTTACGTATATTTTTGATGCTGATAAACCAAACAATGCGCTAAACATTGTACACAAAATACAACTCGGTAACAATAATAAATAAGACTAAGCTGAAATTTAACAGTATAAAATACGCATAGGGAAAACATATTTACACTTACAACAAAAGTATTTACACACAATGGGAATAGAAGGCCTCAAGAATGTTAGCTAAAGCTATGAAACCAATAAGTCTAAGCTGGACTAAAGTTTACCCCTGGTATAGAAGCTGTTCCAGAGCTGCAGCTTCTCCAGTTCCGGCAACTTCTGGACCTCGAACTGTTGCCCAATGTTGAGGCATTGGATGTCCGTCTCATTCTCGAGGGGAGCGAACTTTAAGCTCTTGATGCTCTCGCAGTTGGGATCACTGTTGGCCGCGAAGCTTGTCCAGATGTCAATCATGCCCGTGATGACCGTGTGCTCGGGTGAACCCGGCTCCGCCTGGTGCGACAACATGCTGTGGAAGATGTAGCACAGGTCGTCGCCGTGACAAACGCCGCGCATCTCCTTGCCACAGAGCACGATGCGAATGGCGTTGCAGAGCTTGGAGTCGTGGTCAAAGCGGTACATATAGGTGGCAGCGCTGCCCTGACGCAGTCGGGCCAGAGCTGTGCGGTAGATGGGATGCCAGAACTCGCGATAGGATTCCAGATCGAGAAACTTCATCATGTTGGCCTGGCTGCAGGCCTCCTCGCCAAAGTAGGCGCGCTTCAGCTGCAGCGCATAATTCTCGCGCAGCTTGGGATCCAGATTGTCGCCCAGATCAATGGGCAGCAGATTCTGGCAGTCGCCCACCTCGTCCAGAGTCGCCGGTCGTCGCATTACCTCTGTGAAATGTGGAAACAAGTCAATAAATTTTGCAACTTTCCAACCTTTCAGTTGTCTACTCACCTGGATAGAAGAGCAATCCCTCGAAGCTGGTGCCGCCAAACATCATGGGCACCCGATTGCTCCAGGGCTGCTGCATCAGCTCCAAGGGCGACTGGGCAATGACCGTGTGCTCGGTTTTATAGGGCTCCACGACGGGTCCAAAGGCGAAGAGCACTCGATTGTGCTTCTCCTCCTTGCTGAGCACCGATGCCGTTGCCTTGACAATTTCCCCGCCCTTGACACCCAGCAGGAACTTGAAGATCTCCTTGTCCTTGCTTGTGCCCGTGTAGCCCAGTTTCTGGGCCAAGCGATAGGCCCAATTGTTGTTCGGTGGCTGCGCCCAAGGACACAGCGCCGTGCCGGACATCGGGATGGCCTTGTGCAGAAGTCCCTCCGTCTGTGGACTGAGGGTCAACAGATGGGTGGAGGCACCGCCTGCACTCTCGCCAAAGAGGGTCACGTTGTTGGGATCGCCGCCAAAGGCTTCGATGTTCTGCTGCACCCAACGCAGGCCCATAATCTGATCCTTGAGTCCAGCATTGCCGGGCACATTGAGCTCTGGATCCTCCAGGCTAAGGAAACCAAGTGCGCCCAACCGATAGCTGATGGAGACGAGCACCACGTTCTTGGACATGAAGAAGTCCGGGCTGTACATGTCCCGGGTGGCTTCGCCCACCTGGAAACCGCCGCCATAGATCCAGACCATCACGGGACGCAGCTTCTCCGGCTGCAGCTGCAATTAAAAGAGAAACAGTTGTCATTATTCAGTCAAAAGCTGCGTGCTATGGTCACTCACATCCTTGGCGTACACGTTCAGATAGAGGCAGTCCTCCGAGCCCGCATACTTGCTGAAGAGCACATGCGTCTGCATCGGCTTCTCGCCCGGCGATGTGCAGTCCAGTTCCCGATCCCAGGGCTCCGCCGGCTCCGGTGCTCGGAAACGCAGCTCATCCAGCGGCGGCTTGGCAAAGGGAATCTTCTCAAAGCTGTAGTAGCTGCCGCCCCAAATTGTGTTTCTCTTGACGCCGCGCACCGAGCCGAGTTTGGTTTTGACCACCGAATAGATGGCTGTGGTCAGACGACGTTGCTCGTACTTGAAACTGAGCACACTGTACGAGAGATGGGAGAGGAGGAAGACAGAGTGAGAGAGAGGAAACATTGTTTCCGATTAGTTATGAGCCACAAGTGGTTGCCACCTTTCTGCACCTGGTTTTGGCCCGAAATTAGTCACGCAGACAGACCTGGCCAACAAATTGCCGGCAAGGTGGTTTCAATGCCGCCAAATGGTAACTCAGTGTTGTTTTGAAAGTCTTACCAAACTATCTAAGTATCTAACAGCGGGTTTTGACCAACCTCAACTCAACGCTTCACGCTTAATATGCATGACAAGTTCTCTCTATTCGCTGTTTATTTTTATTATCATTTTTTTAGTAATATACATATATTTAATTTTTGTTTTGTTTTGAATATTTCGCATTCAGTTTTTATTGCTTTGCGGGTGTGTGGTTGGTTTGTGCATTTTTATGGCATTTTTGTTGCTTTTCAATTGCGCAGCTCAGTTAAATTAATCAAACATTTTGTATTTCACACGCATTGCTCCAATGCACTGACATAGTTTAAAGCCAAGAAAATTGCATACAAATTGATCATTTCAGAGCATTTCAGAGTCAGTGAAAGGAGAGAGAGAGATCAGATACAAAGATTATTAAGTACGTGCTTGCCACACAGCTGGGAAACTCAGGTAAAAAGTAGAAATGTAATAAAACTTGTTTTATACTCTTTCGACTGGTATTCTCAGTTAGTCATGCAACAAATCTTATAATTGAGATCGCTCAAGAAATGCTTGCTTCAAAATTATTAGATGAAAATTGTATTTTTTTTAGTTAAACTTACATATAAGTGTATTCCGGCTTTAAAGTTAATTACTTTTGCTAGTTTATGACAGAGCGTACACTATCCGCCTTGTAAATTAAATTTTGCTTACTGTAGAAATATGTGTGTAAATATAAGATAACAATATTTCTAGAGAACAAAGTTCAACAGGCGATAGTCAACAATGTTAATTTGCTTGTAACAAAACTTGTTTTCAATCAAAAATAATTATTTCAGTCATGTCACTCAGTAGGGCAATTGACAGATTATAAACGAGAATTGTTTTAGCAATATCATCCGATATAATTTGATAAATTTTTTGCAGTGTATTAGATTTTAAGTAATTGAGCACCGTTAATAATGCTGTTATTTAGTATTTATACCTTCTGTTTTAAGAACATATCAAAAGTATTTTCAAAGTATTATAAGATTAAGTTACATTTTAATATCTATTGTATTTCCCTTGCAGTCAGATCGTCATTTTAATTTTTATGATTTTTTAACAAGATAGAAAATTAAATCAGACTAAAATCAAATTTATAAATTACTTTTTAGCAAGAATAAATCGTTTTAAAATAGGATGTTTATGTAATAAAATTTTTTATATGTATGTGTTTTCTGTTTTGTGATTCTAACGATAAAATACAGCATTAATTTTTACGTTCAAAGTTGTCAATAAAATCACTTGGCCATTATCTACGAAAAGTTTGCTTAGTATAATATCATAATAATGATAATGTGTGTCCATATCTATAAGTACAGCTGTTTATAAAATTACTGATAAGGTGCAGTCATATAGATTTTAGTTGGATGGCAAATTAAAAATTGAACGAATATATTTTGCAGCTATTGAAGCTCGGCTATTACTTTTAAATGAACATAGCCAAAATCAGAAAATTAAATAGTTTTTGTAATTATACTGTCAAAGCCGAAATTAGCATTCATATTAATGTCAAACACTTCTAATATACAACAAATTTGCGCAGTCATGCCCATTTAGCAATTCAACAGCTCAACGAATGGAAAATAATACAAATTCACCTGAAATCAAAATGAACTATGCACCTGTCGCTTTATCAACCTTTTGTGATACATACATAAATATAAATGTATGGCCCATATACCCGAGACTCCAACTTAATGTGACTAATAATAAAATGTGTAATGAAATTATGCGATTAGCGAGATATGAAAGCCTTTTTTCATTAACAAACAGTTGAACTATTGAACTGAAATGGAAGCTACGCCAGATTTAAGTGCAATACTTAAAAAATATATGGTAAAAGCTTTTTAGAGCTATTATAATTTTATTTGCTACTTTACAGATACATAGTATTTAACTAGTTTGCACTTAAAAAAATATTTGTTATTGAAGTAAGCAACGCTTTAAAAATTATTTTATAAAAATTCAAAATAAAGATTTAATGTAAATATTTTTTATTTTACATTGCAATATAATCGTTGAAAATATATACCTAAGTACATAAGTTTCCCTGAACAATACATTGACTTTTAAAAACAGAATTAATATATTATTAAACCTGTTGCATTTGAGAAAAAAACACAAATAGCTTTCGGACAAATGGCCAATAAACAATTTGAAATGTAGGCTCATGTTAAAAACGTGCAAATAATGCGAAATCAAATCGGCAAATTTACGAAATAATCAGGCAAAAGACATAACAAAACAAAAAAACAAACGCTGTATCGAGTCGAAGAAAACAAAAAACCAGCGATAAGTTTATGCAAAAAAGAAAACAAAAAAACAGCTGCTAAACTTGCGCAACAATTTCACCCGACGCAACACTGTGATACATGTTTATATGCACATTTACAGTAAGGTGCGAGCGAGACAGATGCTTATAAAACCACTGACGACGATCGAACAAGAAATCTGCAATCCGCAATCTGCACATGTTGCTGCAACACGGGAGACCTCAAATCACAGAAAAGCGACAACGCTTTTGTTTTTGTGATTGTGAAAAAAACTTACTTAAAGGTGAGTTTTAACATATCCATGAAACGCACTGCCATTGTAAGACTTTTTAGATCACACCGTTAGTTTGCTTATAACACTCCAATTAAATGGAAATAAAGAAAACCAATAGAAAATTTCACGGCCCTACGCTTGCTTAGGCGTGGTTCGGGGCAGGGAAAGTAAATAAACACGAGCGACTGTTAAAATTCCAGTTCACGCACGAGAAACACACGAAACGATAACGACACAACACGAACCGTTCTGCAATGCGCTACAGACGAGAGTGCGCCGACAACTGACCGAAGTTAAACGATCGCGGCGCCAACGAAAACAATGGTTGTAAGAGTGACAGAGAGATGATGGTGAGCAGGCCTCTAAAACATAAACATTAACGGAAGCGGCTCTCGACAAACAATCACCATGCGCCACGCTCACATTCACACTCTCTTTCGCTATGCCGCGCTCTCTCGTTCGCGCTCTCAGCAGGTGTAAAGTATTATTGCGGCATTTCGAACGGAGCGAACCGGTTGCGCTGCTTGTCGCAATTTTATTTCCGCCTTCACTGTTCGTTCGCTTGCTAAAAGCTTTTAATTTAAATCGCATGGAATGGCAACGCTGTAAGCTGAAAGCTTAAAGCACTTTTAACATAAGAAATATTTAAAAAGCTTTATGGCTGCCGCAGATCGCTGTTTAACGGTCTGTTAACAAGCGTTGATGTATCGATAAGCTTATCGAATTCGAAACTTGTCGATAAGCTCCAATTCAAAAATGATATCAGCATTTCTGACATAAGCGAAAAATTTCTATGCGTTGCAAAGTATTTCATAAATATTCATACCTACCTTTATTTAACTTTTAGTAGAAAAATTCAAAAATATTTTTAAAAATATGAAATACATACGTTCCAAATGTTTTATCGACAATAATAACCTCGAACAAAACACACAGCACAAAGCTAATAAAAATAACAGTACACCTTGAACGCAAACTTGAAACGGAATATAAAGCAAACGCCCAAGTTATTAAACCTAAGCGAAGTACGAAATATGTATGTACAATGTACTTTCCTAAAACCGAGCAAACATAATGAGTGCAAAGACCTCAAAATGAGGTTTTCGTAGTCACAGTTATGCTACGGTTACGATTTGAACTTGAATTTGGCCAAATAATGTTAGCTGCTTATTATTTTAAACCAGTTTTAGTTTTGTCTAACGCTAAGACTCAAGTCCGCGTTTCAGACGTAACACAGCCAGTTTTTGGTTTCTATTAGCATGTTTAACAAATTTAGCATTTTATTAAATTTATAATAATTGTTGGTTTCCGCTTTGTATCAATATCTCTCGTCTTTAAATTTATTCTCAATACTCAAAGTCATCTGCTGTGGTAAACGGAGGCTCGCTTTCAGTAATGACTTCAGGAACTGGTCCATCATCGCATATTGAGAGGCGAATGCAAACAGCCAAAAAGCTGAATTGATAAAATATTTAATTTTTGTATAATAATTCAATAAATTTCTGGACAATAACCTGAGCAGTACGAGTAGTAGATATCCAAGCCTAGAGCACATTCTGCCTTTTCTTGAGACTGTCACAAAATCAACTGGATTAAAATTTACAGTCTACTGAACAATTAGCTCTATTAGTAGACCTATATTATTCCAGCAATTTGCTTGGCTTATTAACGTTCGATTATCACTTGTATCTTATTTAAATAATCAAATAAATACAATTGAGTAATTCCTTACAATTCTTCTCAACCAAAAACCTCTCAGAGAAAGGGTTTATTAACACTTAAAAATATTATAATTGAATATAAAGAAAATCTGAAAATACTTCAAACCTATGATTGGTCTATCAAAATACTTCGGTAATATTCTATTACGCTACCATAAATATTTATCTGCAATAATATGTTCTATCATTTACAAGCAAGTCACACCTCCAAACAAAACAAAAAAAACTACCTAATTAACAACTTGCGATTTGCACTTGTATTAGTCACGCGACGTTTTAAATTGTGATTGTTCTGTCTTGTTTTTCTTTTTATTGTAATAATCTTTAGGGTTAAGTTTGTCAAACGTCAGCTGATACGCGAATTTTATTTCATTTTTCTGGTTGAAAGACCGCGTGCCTTCGAAAGCTGACGACCAGTTTATGATTCAGATTCACGATCGCGATAAGATTTCAAGATTTGTAGTAGCACACCGAGAATATGGGAGCAGACGAAACTACGTCAATTTTGGGAATATCCAGATAAATAAGCAAAGCAAAAATCATACTACTTACTTTTGTAAATAATCATAGTTTGTGTAAATGCCAGGTGCTTGTCTTTTGAATGGTTTAAGTCTCGACAATGCAGCCACAATTTTTGACATAATTATTTTTGATAACTTTTGAAAAGATGTACAAATAGTTTTTGGTAAATTTAAAAATTTCTTCAATTGTTTTTATTTGAAATACATTCAGTAATCCATTCAAATGTTGTCTTATTAAAATATGAATTTTTGTTAGATTTTTTTTTTTGCATCACATTATTTTTTGAAGCTTAGAGGAATTAAAATGTAGCGAGCTCAAAAGTTTATGCTCATTGTGGAATCTATAAAAAACAATTCGGAACATTTAAGATTAGCTTGTGCACTTTCAATAACATTTCAAGGTGTCGATCAGATAATCAAAGTTCTTATATTTTTTCGTTTTGTCCCATATGAATTCGTAGCATTTATACATAAATCATTTTCTGATTACTAGAATCATATTCCTAAATATGTAAAACTTGGACGAGTTTTGCTAAAAAAATACATATCCAAAAATTATATACCTATGTAATTACAAAATGGCTAATTATTCAAAAATCTTTGCAAGATGGTTTTAAAGCTTATGAGGGACTTTTACCCAACGCATCTTTTCGAAATTCTATAATGTCATATGATGAGAGAACTTTTAGCATAAATTATAATTTCTAGTTTATAGTTTAAACGGCGCCTTGATAGACTCTTCTTACATATGCTCAAATAGTTGACATCGGTTGCGACACATAAGGAACTTGAGGGACCTTTAAGTCCCTTGGGAGGGGATTCCCCAGCTGTTTCGCTCTATCAAAAGGTACTTTAGTTGCGACTTACATCATTTCAATTCAATTTCAATACGTACTAAGATAACTAACATCGAGTGTTTGTTTCAACATGATCTAAGTGGGCTTTAAGAGATATTGATCAACTTTAACAAGTTTAAATAGAATTCTGATCGCGAACAAACTTAACAACACATAGATGTATCTGTTTCTGTAACTGTAACTGCATCAGTTGCAGAATCTAAAGCTTTAAAGCTATGCTTTGCATTGTTTGAACATAAAGCTAATGATAATGCTAAATAGAGACCCCCGGGTGATAACACTCAAAGCGATCGTTTCACAGCGATTCACAGCAACTCGTCACGGCGGAAGAAACTCTCCCAGACCATCAATTTGCGCAGCTCGGGGACATCGATGATCTTCAGATCGTCGGATATATTAAGGCACTTCAGCTGTTGCTTCTCCACGGCGGCCGCAGAGATGGGCTGCCACAGATCGGACTGATCGGGATCGAAGTTCGGGTTGCCATAGGTGGCAAAGTGAGTCCACAGGCCGACGAATCTCTCGATGCACTTGTATTCCCTCGTGTGGATCTTTAGCTTGCGTGCGAGCGAATTGTAGAACAGATAGGAGAGATCGTCGCCGTGGCACGTGCCGCGCACCTTCTTGCCGCAGCTGAGAATCCGCAGGTGGTTGAAGTGCTTCGAGTCAAAGTCGAAGCGGTACAAATAGGTGGGGGCGCCAGGTGCGTGCTCCAGGCGCGACAATACTGTGCGATAGATGGGGAACCAGAAGTACTCGTGCGAGACCATCTGCGAATAGTGAGTAAGGAAAAGTTGTGATGTAAAATCAGTTTTAAATTGAAATATTAAAGTATATAAAATTGCCGATATATAGTCTTAAAAATAATCTAGTTAAAGTAATGGAAAATCGCTCCTGTCAATTTTTGTATGTGTATGGGTATTTATTGGATCGAGTTTTAAATCGAAATGATAAATCAACAAAACAAAAATCGATATATCGTCAAAAAATTATTAAAATAAAATGTGTAAAAATCGCTTCCCCGCAATTTCGATTTTTAAAGCATTTTAAATAAAAATGTGAAAGTTGTCAAAGAAAAAATCAACCTCTCGATATGTCGTCAAAAAAATTATCGTGCTTAAGTGCTTGAAAATTTTAAAAAACTCCTTTTATAATATATGGGTAAATTATCGCTAAGGAAATAATCGAGTAAATGTGCTTGAGTTGTAGATTTTTCACTGTATTTTTACTGTCACTAGTGAAAAGTGAATGTGATAAGCAAAGAGCGACACTCAAATCAATCTTTTGTTATTTATGGTGGCACTCGTACACACCTGCAGATACTCGTGGAGTGTTTCCAGACTGGGCGTCTTATCGCCATAATAGCACTGGCGAAGCTGCTCTCCGTAGTCTTTGCAGAGAGCACTCTCCCGATCCATGTCCAGCTCCATGGGCACCACGAAGCGACAGTCGCCGAGTTCGTTGAGGCATTTGGGATTATTTTTGGTCTCGGAGTACAGCAGGAGTCCCTCGTTGGAGACGCCGCCCAGTATCAGAGGTATGCTGTTGCTCCAGGCAGTCCGCATCATGACAATGGGCTTAGCTGGGACCACACAGTGGCTGGTTACGTAGGGCTCGATGACGGGGCCGAAGGAGAAACCGATGCGTTCCTTTTTCTCCGCGTCGATGCACAGCTCCCCGTTCGCCTTGATGATGTCCGAGCCCTTGGCGTTCTTCAGAAACTCCCACACCTCTCGCTCCGAATTCTCGCCGGCATAGCCCGCCTGAACGGCCAGTCGATAGGGCCAATTCCGTTGCGGCGTTACGGCCCAGGGCGATAACGTGTTGCCGGACATGCAGATGGCCTTGTGGAAGAGTCCGCGCGTCTGCTCCGTGATCATCATGTAGTGCACTGAGGCACTGCCCGCACTGTCGCCAAAAACGGTAATGTTGCTGGAGTCGCCGCCGAAGCGCGAGCAGTTGGCCTTAACCCAACGCAGGGCCAGCACCTGATCTTTGAGTCCCGCATTGCCGGGCACATCGAATTCGGGCTCCTGGAGACAAAGAAAACCTGCCGAATAGCTTATTAGTAACCAATTCTAGGAGAACTCTTAGAGTAAACACCCACCAAGTGGTCCCAATCGATAGTTGATGGATATGACGACGACATCTTCTCGAAGCAGGTAATCGGGACTGTAGCATTCTCGAGAGGCCTCGCCAAACTGGAAGCCACCTCCGTAGATCCAGACCATCACGGGCATGGGTTTGGTGGGATATAACTGAAGAATGATATCGTTACAAAAGTGAATCATTATAATGATAACAAGTACTGTACTCACATTCTTCGTGTAGACATTGAGATAGAGGCAATCCTCCGAGCCATCTGTCATTTCGAACACAAAGTGTTTCTGCAATGGCTTTGGACCCTGCGATGTGCAGCTTTTGACCTCAGTCCAAATATCTGGCGGCTGTGGCGCCTTGTAGCGCAACTCCCCCAGGGGCGGCTTGGCAAAGGGGATTCGCTCGAAGCTGAAGTAGGTCTGTCCATAGATGGACTTCCTTTTGACACCCTTGATTGGACCATATGTGGTGCTGACGACAGTCTTTTCGCTGGTGCGATAACGACGCTGTTGGACCTTGAAGTCAACCATTCTGTGGATAGAGAAGCAGAGATTTCTTCACATTAGTTTACACTTTTACATAGCAAAGAGTTTCATTCGCACTTTGACCCTTTACTTTAAAAGCCATCATCAATCAATCACAATAAACGATGCGTTTTCCGCTATCTCTGTTTATATCGATGGATTGTCTGTCCCTCATTCGTTTCCATATGAAATATATATAATGTACAAAAATCCCACAGTGCGATAAAAGTAATGCTTTATCAGTATTTCGCCAGGTGCTCGCTTTTTTGCCATTTATCAGCCCAACCCCAAAAAGAGACCCGACTTCTCTCTCAACTCGCACCGCACTCGTATCAGCCTCAAAATATATTTCCGTTTGCCATTTTATTAATTGTTGTTGCCAGACTTTGCTTTGTACTTAAAGATAAACGCAAATTTCCGCAGCGACGTCCAAAAAGCAATCTCTTCAGATAATTAAAGCCTAAATTTAGAATATATCATAAAGAGTAGCTAAAACCTATTTAATACAATGAGAAAAAGCTTTAACTGCATTTAAACATTTCTATTTCAAACCGTCATACAAATATTATAGTTATTGAATACAAATTAGCTTAAGGTAAAAAATTATACTCTCGTTCATTTGACATCTTTTTAATTTTTATATTTGACAGCAAACATTGCTTTAATTATAGACTCAAGGTCAACACATAATTGCGCAAAGCTTTATAATAATATATATTATATTATTATTATTTCTGTGTGAATACTTTTTAAAATATTTAAACATTTCTAGCGGGAATAACTCAGTAAAATTGTCATAACCTACCCGAAAGAGTAATAAATCGTCAATATGCTGAATTAGAATTTCTATCTTGTTTCTTTACCGGAAACGGAATTGATTCATCTTTGAAATGCCGCAAAAAACCACAAAAAATTTTTAAATATGTTTATAGTATGTGATTGGTTTCTGGTTTGGTTTTTAGGTTATCAAAACGTTTTGTTAATTTAGACATAGTTTTGGGCAACAAAGCTGTGAGCTCATCAAATGAAACGTGCTGCAATTTTCAAACAAATCTTAAATACTTGTCCACATCAATAAAAACACAGCAACATCGTCAACAACCTACACATTGTTTTTATTTGTGTTGTGTTTTTTTTTATTTTGCAAATGTCAGCAAAAGCGACAGAAATATGTCATATTTATGCTTATTAATAGACACTCAAGCTGTTGTATTTATTTTTTTTATTTCGCTTTCGGCTATCATAGTATAAGGCAATGATTGCGATTTTTTGACTGCTTATCGCAACGCGGCCCTGAACTTTGCCATAGAAATTTGTGAAAGCCAGCTCAAAGCTGTAGCTAATGGCCAGTCCGCTATAAAAGTTAAGGTCAATATAAATAATGTTTAGAAGAGGACGCGTGTCATAAAAAAATACACAAAAAATTCAGAGGGGAAAACAAACAAATTTCTGGCTTTGCGTGTGCAAAAGTCATTTCAATTTACTGCCTTGGGGAATGGGATTCCCCTCAGACAAGGGACACACCTAATGTGGCAAATTTGGGAATTGTAGGACTCAGTTCAGTGAGAGGCCCATCAATGGGAATAAATTGCTACAAGCAGCAAATCGTCATATACTCGAATGTATGCCATTTCAATCCATTACTCTACAACGTATATACATTTAAAAATTCATTCAAAGGGGCATTGCTACGTTTCTCATTCCGGTAGAAATTAATTTAATTTTTCTTCTAGTCAAGCTGATTTATGTGTTTATCTTGGCCCCGCACAAAAATCTTTAGCTATAGATTCGAAAATAAATTTAAATGAAAATAAACAAAGTCTTGTTTCATGCGCTCAAAGTGACGACAGCCGAGCAAATTAACATAAAAGACAAATAAACCAGATGCAGAAGAATCGAAATCGAGTGAACCGAAACAAACACTTCTCTCGTGACTCGAGACACATTTCCCAACATTTTTGCAATGTGGCATTTCTCGGGTTGTGGCAACTTATTATTTGCATGCCACAATTGCTTACATTGCCAAACATGTGGAGAAATATGTGTATGCGGAATCCAACTGCCAAAAGCTGCCAGAAACTAGAATTCATCCAAATGATATAATGATCTACGAGAATCAGAATCAGAAACAGACAAGAATTTTTCACAAATTGTCACAGAGCGATAGAAGAACGGAAGCGTTATACTAAGTAATTCTGTTGGATCGTAGGTAGAAAACTAATAAATACAAGCTTCTAACTAGATCCGAGTGGATACAACTGGATTCAAGTCAATTACAGTACAATTAGATAATGTTTAAATATTTTTGCTAAAATTTTGTTAGTAAGTATATAAATTAAGACTTAGAAATTTCCCTACTTGCTTATGACTGGCATTTCCAGCAAAAGGTCAAAGGAAATGATAAACGAAATTTTATTTTTATGAAATAGTCTTTGAGAAACACTTAATTAAAAAAAATTCACTCAAGAATTATTTTACTATTTCAAAAATGTAGGTTCCTTGCAATAATGATTGTTTTTCTTAGGATTTTCTTGCTTAAGAGAAATGTGAGCAAAACATATAAAACTAATCAAATTAAAAAATAAAAATATTATACACATTTTTTTTAAATAAATTGTAAAGATGTACTTATGTATTTTAAGTTTGGTATTTTATATATTTGTACTTTTGAGAATTAAAAATAGCTATTTAAATAAAATTAAATAAGTGACAATTTTATCTTCTTCTTACAAATTTAAATTGTTTCATAACTCGAATTTAACCGTAGACATTCCTTTCAAAAAACAAAAAAAAAACAAATATTGCCCTTCAACAAATTCTGCCTTTATCGAAACTTTTGTAACAGATACATTTTGTACAGGAAAATCCATCAAAAATATTAAGTTCAGAATTGTGAAAATGCTCTTGGCCCGTCTGTCGCATGTCCTGCCAAAGCGCTCGGCATGTTTGCTGTTGAAAAAGCCCATCAATGGACCCGGATTGTGGAAATCATCGATGCAGGTGACCAGGGGCAGATCAGCCAATGTCAATGCAGGGAAAACCAAATCGGTGCTGACAACTCGTCTCAATTTGAGGAGAAACTATGCAGATGATTCGCAGAATCGAAACCGTTCGCATCTGGAGCAGCGTACCAAAGGACCTTCACTCAAGGACAAACTGATGGGTCCGCCCAGTGAAAATGCGTACTCGATGGGCAAGGGAGCCGCAGCTGGAGCCGCCCTGATGGGTCTCGTGGCCCTGTGCTACTACGGCATGGGTCTGTCCCAGCAGCCCAGTCTCTACGATCACTCGGTGATGTGGCCACAGTACGTGAGGGATCGCATCCACGCGACCTACGCCTACTTCGGCGCCTCCTGTGCCCTCACGGCTGCCTCGGCCGTGGGCGTCTTCCAATCGGAGGCGCTGCTCAGTCTAATCATGCGCAGTGGCTGGATCGCGACCCTGGTCACACTTGGTCTGGTCATGGGCACAGGCGCCTTGACACAGGCCATAGAGTACGAGCCCGGTTTCGGAATCAAGCAGCTGGCGTGGGCACTGCACTGCAGTGTTCTGGGCGCCGTAATTGCTCCCATGTGCTTCATGGGCGGTCCGATTCTGGTGCGAGCTCTGCTCTACACGGGCGGCATTGTGGGCGCCCTCTCCACGGTGGCGGCGTGTGCGCCCAGCGACAAATTCCTGCACATCGGGGGACCCTTGGCCATTGGACTGGGCGTGGTCTTCGCCTCGTCGCTGGCCTCCATGTGGCTGCCACCCACAACGGCTGTCGGCGCCGGCTTGGCCTCCCTCTCTCTGTACGGCGGACTCATACTCTTCAGCGGGTTTCTGCTCTACGACACTCAGCGCATTGTGAAGGCAGCCGAGATGCATCCACAGCACAGTGCCTACAAATTTGATCCCATCAATCATGCCATGGCCATCTATATGGATGCTCTGAATATTTTCATACGCATTGCCATCATATTATCAAACAGCGATCAGCGCAAGAAATAGTTCGAGGTGGATGTGACAAAGCAAAGAGTCCAAATTGATTTCCAAAATTTACCTTTTTCAGTATTTTAACATTTAATACATGTTTAAACAATGACTGGTTAATCGGTAGTACATACGTCATGTTCAGTTAAAGATGAATCAAAATTAAAGTTCAGCTGCAAATTCGAAACCCGCATTTTGAAACACTAAAATACTTAATGAGATTTAGCATGTAAATCACATATGAACTTTCAGTATGATTAAATAAAGACAAAAATTTACCTATAACTAATAAAATCTAAAATCACAATCGAACTTTTAATTTTTAACGAGAAATTATGATAAGTTTTGGGTTTTCTCGTTAAAAACGGGAAGTTTGATTTTGATTTTAGACTCATGGTTTCTTGGGCAAATCTTCCTAGAATTCATAGTATTGGTGAAGAAAAAAGTTGATTTTAAATCCATACACTCTAAATTTTATTTTATTAAAAATATCTTAAATTGTGAAGTCCTTAAATCAAGAAGACTTAGTACAACATGAAACCAAAAATTAACATTTCAACGCACTCTTTATGTGAGATTAGATAAAGTTTTTTTTTAATTAGAATATAATTAAATGAATATTGAGTCTATTATTTAAGATAATTTTACTAACTTTTTACGAGTTACACGTCTGATTAAGTTCCATTTTCAGCAGGTGTCATTGCCAATTGGTGTTGAATGTAAATCATCAGATACTGATACTGCAACTGCAACACTGTCTGTAAAATCACTGAGTTCCCCTTCTCTCTCTCTAAATATACAGGCCTGTTCCGGTTTTCACTTGTTTTTTGCGAATTTCAATCCGCAAGATTTGACCGAATTTCCCTTAAAATTCCTTTACATTTCCTACGAATTACCCTCCGAATTTCCCTTCCACATTGTGTTGAGTAATTTTTTGCAGAACAGTGCTGGAAAATGTTTTAAGCGAATCAGACATTTGCGTCAAATGAATTTTCGCCCGTTAAAATAATTATTAATTGTGTAATTTATTCATCAAATATTTATTTAATCATAAGTCAAAACATTTTTCAAAGGTAAAACCTACTTTTGTTATAACCTTTGTATTTTTGAAAGCGCGGGTTAATTTCAGTGCTGGAAATGTCTTTTTGCAGAGTTGTCAATTGTTGCACAGTGTTTGTTTACATAAATAAGCAGTTTTTTTTTGCATTAAATTACAAACAGTTTTATCCAAACTTGCATTTAAAAAACAAGAAATTTAATTCTTCATTTTACGCAATACATAAAAACACCTAAATTGTGGTTTAAAACATGTACCAAAGTATTTACTACTTTCTTCATATACAAGGGCAGCCCTAATAAAGTTGCCATTCATTTTCACAAATATTTGCGGAAACCAGAACAGGTCGAGCAAATCCGACAAAAATGTTAGGTTAGAGTCTTATCGATTTTGAGGTATGATGAAATAAAAATTATTTAAAAATCAAACAAAATATTTTTTTTTATCTGATAATGTAGTAATATTCCCAAAACATTGAAGTATTGTATAAATATTTTATTTTCTCTTTAATTTTATGCTAAGCATGCCAAAATCATCGATTTAACCCTTCCGAATTCAAACTCACTTGCTCAATGTCACGTGAATTCAATTCGCAAAATCTTGCCGAAAGTGAAAACCGGAACAAGTGAGGGAAATTCATTTTCGCAAAATCTTGCCGAAAGTGAAAACCGGAACAGGCCTGATAATTATTTCTCTTTTAGCTTAGTTGTCTCAGTCCCAATGTGTTGTCAAGTGATAAGCAGAGAATGTAACAGATTATGTCCCAATTATTGCATTAATTTTCCATACCGTCCAGACGTGCTATGTACTTGTACTATTATACAACCTCACTTTCCCCTCTTGCTTATCAGTCGTCGTCAGTCAGACAGACAGACAGACAGTCAGAAGAATCTCGCACGAGGTTTAAACAAATATTATAACAACTATAACGAGTCGTTGGGAAGTTTTAGCGAGCAACTATTTTTATTTAAATTATATTATAATCATAAAAAACTTTGTGAGTTCCCAACTAAAACGGGGGAAATGGGGTAGGGAATGTCCATCGCTTCTGTACACAAATAAGGCAGACGCTGTATGCTTAGTTTTTGTATGCTGAAAAGTTGGTTATCATTCCATCTGGCACAACGCCTGTTGACCTTGAGAAGGCTGCTCGAAAGCTTTTGCATGAAAGCTTCAGTGCATGAATGAAAAGCTTCCAAGTAGCGCAAGGATAAAACACAAGGCAACTGAATCCTTGCTTCTTCTTTTTTGGTCTGATGTCAGACAGAAATTCAAGGCGTGCTATGATTAAATATGTACAGCGAATGCAACAAACGAAAAGCAAATCTAGAAATGAAATTGCATTAAATTGGGGGAAATCAATTTCACAATTTAACGTTGATGACGCTAATCCCATTAAGGTGGCCCAACAAAGTGTTAATGAATACAAATATTCTATTTGCCCTAGACTCGCATAATTCT
>JBAMBJ010003583.1:0-46947 GCA_037043495.1 Drosophila recens
AATAACTCAACGTAGACGAGCATATAGTGAATATGTGAGTGCTTCAAGTGTGAGCTCTATATAAATACTAGAATGTAGTGTACAATGTAAATGTAGTTCCTCTTCTGGCCAATACACAGACAAGCACACACACACAGAAACACTTACTCATACATATGCAATGCTGTGTAAGTATTGACATTTGTTTACGTTGCGCGTGAATAAGCCAATGAATGATTGGAAAACTGTGAATGATTGAAGGCTTTTGTCTGAGTGTAATTTAATTAAACAAATCAAAGCCTTGCCTACGTATATGTATGTGTGTGTGTGTGTGTGTGTTTTTGTTTGTATGTGTGTGCATAGGGGTGCGTTAAGTGTGCGATTTTCCGTTAATTGAAAATGTGTTCAGCGAACGCGAACAAACGAATTGTGTGAAAGTCTATTCAGGATTCAATTTTGTTTAAATAATTAACAGGCATTTGAACGCTTCCCATATACAATATTATTGTTGTATTTATGTATTGTACTTGTCGCATTTTGGATGTAATTTATGTGGACATTTCTACAATACACAAAATGCCATAATTATGAACATATTGTTGACTGCTTTTCGGGCAACGCAGCGCATAAAGCCAATTATATTAAATGGCCTTCAACACTCTACACAGTTTTTTTATTGCATGTAATTCGCTCTTAGACCTGTTAAGTGGTTTGTAAGAGAGTGTTTATCTGTGTGTGTGTGTGTGTAAATATAAATCATAAAAACATGTATTCACATTTAAATCTAACACGAAATGAGTGTTAAGTATAATTACCATATTTTATGGCATTTCTATGTTAATTGAAAGAAAATTTGTGCTTTATTTATTATTTACAGTTTAGATTTAACACATTTAATTATTTATTACTTATTTTAAGCCAAACATTGTCTGCCAAATTTATTGTTTATTTTAGTTTAAGCCGATTACACACACACACACTCGCATCTCATATGCATAACTTTCACAATGGAATCCATTGCATTTTCAATTAGTTGCTTTATTTCCCCATTTTATTATTACAGCTTGCAGCTAGCTAATTAAAACATACACATTAATAGTTGGACGGGTTTTATTTGAATGACTTAACCTTTGAATTGAGTATAATTTCTAAAGTTTAATAGCATCAGAATTATAAAATGTTGCAAAATATTTATGAATGATGATACTAATTTTTGGAAAATGTCAAACACTGGTATTTAAATCACATTCGATTTATAACAGCAATTAATATTGAGAAACGAAAAGCTTTAGACAAGCATATTTGTGTCCTTTGCTTAAGGGTCAACTCCTTTTTTTCGAAGGCTTATCCGTTTTACCGCCAAATTCAGTCGCTTTGCAAAAAATATGTTAATTAAAAATTAAGCCGGTGCATATCTGAAAATATGCTTGTTTAAACTACATACTCTAGATTCACCCAAATACCTGCTGACAAATGAATTTGAACCACATTTGAATCTACATACTCGTAGTTTTTGCATTATTATGCGTATTTCATTATTAGCTCTTATCAGAAAAGCCAACGAATTACCGCAAAATGTGCATAGCAAATACCAAAAAACCGTCAAATAAATAACTATAAATATGTGAATATGAATGGAAATGAATGTTATGTTAACCATAAAATATTCTTGAAACAAGGCGCTTAACCTTAATCGTTGCAATTAAAATGCATGAAATTTGCGATAAATTTATTCACAGTGCGAAACAGAAAACCACAAAATTTATTTTGCACATATACAGAACATTTTCGATAATGTTAAGCAACTAGACAAAAACCTTTAAAACAGCTATTAAATATTATTAAATGTGAAATGCCAAAAACAATTGCAATTACAACATTTTTGTGCAACCTAATGGCTGCCACATTCCAAAATGGAGCTGCATCCGGAGACAAAATGGCGTATGTGAACTATTACATGGCAGTGTGACCTTGCGAAAAATAACACAAAGGGAAGCTGCAGTTATAAATAGTCCTTCTGTGAGTCCTTGTGTCAGCAACATATGCGCTAAGAATTGCAACCACTTCAAAAATAATGGTCAGCAAATATCGATAAACGAAATCATTGGGAAATCGACAAAGGAATACTCTGAAATAACTGATAAGACAGGAGAACTGAAGTCTGTATAGTATTTAGAATTCTCTGATTTTATGAAATTTTATTTATTAATTTATTTCTGTATTTAATGTCAACTAACTTTGCAGTTGACCAAAATAAATGTAAAAATTGAAAGAAAAAAATAAGAAATATAAAAAGTTAAGTAATATTAAATCAATAAAAAAAGAATTCAAATATATCTGAAATGATAAAAAACTAAAAAAATTAAAATTAAAGTTACTTTTTCAATTCTCAAAATAGAATTCTGTATTTTTCAATCTCCCATTACAGATGGTTACTTCTAACTAACTAACTTCTCAATAAATAAAGTTTTGCAAATTTGATAAGTAGCTTAAAGTATCCGCACAAAAAAGAGTGTAGAAGATGCGAAATTGGCTTAAATTGACAGCTCAAATTGCAGTTTGTGGTCATAAAGGCTAACAAGAAATGGGAAAAGTAAAGCAAAAATAGAAAAGAAATTCGGTAGTGTTTACTAACTGCAGGTCTACGCCATAAACTTTCGGTCTAGTGACACTTTCGAGTTGCACAAACTTTGCCTACACATTTTTTCCATATATACATATATTTTACATATAATCGTAGAAAAGAAAAATCAGAAACTATTTGCGACTTATCGCCAAAAAATGGGCCATTGAATAAATATGAAAGCCAATGGCCATAAATATTTTCTGATCGGCTTTTCATTTCCATTTCTATTTTCCTTTTCTTTTTTTTGTTTGTGCCTCCGTCACAAATGTTTTCTTTTTTTTTTGATATTTTTCGCTCTCGGTTTTGCACATGGCGCAGAAAATATTTGCAGCGAGCGCGCGAGACACGTTAAAATCATTTATGCCGCTTTAAAAGCCACAAATGTCGGTTTGGCAGCGACCGGCTGACAGCTGAGCAACATGGATTTTTTGTTTTGTGAAAGGGATTTGCACGGCTGTAAAGTGCGGAGCTGAAAAGTACGACCGTACATAACGTATACGCCATGCCGCGTATACTTTTACGACGATAGAAAACGCGACGCGCAGCTTTACGATGCCCGCATCATTTGATTTTATTGCAAATGGGCCGAAGAGCGGCTCACAAGTGTCAAAAAAAACAAGAAAAGGAAAACAGAATGTTAAGAAAACGTAACAAAGGCAAACATATTAAAGATTATCAAAAATATGAAGAAAAGAAAATCAAGCGATGCGGTGGCGTATGAGCAACGTGGCCCTGTCCTTGAGCCAGTTGCGCCCTTTTGTTTGTGATTAATGCGATGATTCCGACAATGCCGCGTATGCAACGAAGCGCAGCACGTCAAATGCAAATAACCGGCGGGTTGAATATAATCAAATCGAAATGGCAACAACATCAAAGTTGACGACAACGGAAACTGCAGCTCGACAAACACTGCACACAACCAGCAACTGAAAAAGGAGGCGCGTGAGGAGGTGTCTAACTATATACGATTGTGTGTCTGTGTGTGTGCCAAGGCCAGAAAAATCAATTAAATTATGGAATTTCTATGCAAGTGCTACACAAAATTCACCCAGATTCGCAGCTGCCTCTGTTTGTTGTTGTTGTTGCTCGAGCAATTGCACAAAATCTGTACGGCTTAACAAATATTTTTTCTGTTTTATTGACATTTTCTTTTTCAGGACAGACTGACAGTCAGACAGACAGTTAGACAGACAGAGAGACAGACCAACAAACTAAACATACCAATATTTCGACAGGTTAGTTTCAGTCTTTTCAGCAGAAGAATTTACAAAAATGCTGCATACTTTTGGGCGTCGCATTAGCATATGACAAATATTGTTGCGAAAAATCGAAATGCATTTTCCGATTTTCAGATGTCAAGGGGACTTCAGAATCGAATATGAGACACTTTATTGAAATAACATTCAATGCTGCAATAAGCAAATATGCAAATGCCTTAAATGCATTTATGAAATAAAAAAATAAGAAAAGTTTTATAGGAATGATGTCAAGTTCTTAAAAATTATATACTTTATTGCTGAATGAGAAACTAGCTGAAGCTTAACTTATGCTAAATGAGCTTTGCAAATTTTTAATAAATTATTAAAAACTGTAATTATTATAAGTGTTATAAAAAATTTTTATTTTTGAAATAATGATTAATTTTTGAATAATGATTAATTTCAAGTTTTATAGATTTGCTCACAACATCATGATTAAATTTGAGTTATACTTTACTTCTCAACCAAAATTCATAATTTTTGAGCAAAAAATAAATCTTAAAGAATAATTTTTTGATTAAAATAAAACTCAAGTTGTAATTTCGACTTTCTCTTATGTATTATGTTTATTGTTTATTCCTAGTCAGTAAGCCAAGACAAACCATTATAATTATTTAATAAAAAAAATTTCTTGTGGAGAGCATTAAATTGAGCTTTGTCGAATTAACAAGTTTTATTTTGAACAAAAAATAAAATCATGATATAATTATTGCTCTTCAAGTTTTATTTTAATGTTCAAAAATAATGATTATTGGTTGAAAAGTAAAGTATAACTTAGAATTAACCATTATTTTATGAGCAAATCTATAAAAATTGAAAATTGTTTAATAATGGTGAAAGTTTATAAATGAGCCATAAAGATTAATATTAGAATTTTCTCGCTGTCTCAAAGTTATTATAAGTGAATGATTTTTTGATTACAAAAAAACAAATAATAATTATTTGCAGTCCCTGTAAATTATTTCTTTATTTTTATAGTTATGAGATGTAAACCATTCTTTAGATAAAAAAGATGAATATACTTAAATATGATGTCATATAAACAAAATGTATCTACTTACCTTTTAATGAACAATACATTTTATTACTATTACGCAAATGGCAGCTGTATTTTTCTCTGGAAAACCTAAAGTAATTAATTGTTACTTAACTTGTGGTTTATTCAAAGACTTAAGAACTATTAATTCGAACTGCGATAAATTCAAATTGCCAACTGGCCGATGCAGTTCATATAAGTCTGGCGTGCCAAACACACGAAATGCCTGCAGATTGCATTGAAATACGCCGCAAATACACAGATCTCTATACGGAAGTAAGGTGTTGGTTAAGTACACCGAATCTCACAGCAATGGAATCTCAGCACCGAAGAGAGCTGCTCCAGCTGCGACTGCTCATGCTGGACAAGATCGACGAGGAATATTATATCAGACGCTATATAAAACTGCGCACGCGTTGAGACAGAACAAAGAAATTCTATAGTTAATTATTATTGTTTGAATCAGCATCGAAAGCTGATCAACTTTTAATGTTTTGCGTAAGGTTTGCATAATGAATGTGATTCGTTTTGCTTGTTAATTTTATCATTATATAATTATAATAGTACAATAAACATAATACATAATAGTGATAGTGAATTTCTCTTTCATGCTACGACATTCTCGTTCTCTGTGTGTGTTTCCTTCTCGAGTCATACATAGTATATAGAATATTTATATGGTATTATATAATATATATAGTATAAATAGAATTAAAACATTTTGTTTGATTTCCATCGCTTCGCACTTATTTAAAAAACTTAGTTCTTCACGCTTATTCAGATATTTGCCCAATTTTTAAATTTCAACAGAAGTTTGATAGGAAAGAAAAACATAAAATATTCCAATCTCAATGTTAATAAGTAGTTTGGCAATTGATTAATTAACTGCAACGCCACGATTACAAAACAAAACTCAACAAAAGAATAAATATTCAAGATTTAAATCAAATTTCATTAAGGATTATATCGATTTTGGGGGGAGTAAATTAAAGTTAATGCGGTTTAACCGCTGCTGCTGCTAAATAGGAATGTTATTTATTGACGGCATCGTTTTGCATATGATATCCAGGCGCCACTGCTGCTGCCTGTGGCATGCCCCCGAGATGCGCCATCGACATGGCTGCCATTTGCTGGTGCATCTGACTAAAGTGATCGTTGTGATTGTGTGGTGGTTGTTGTTGTTGCTGCTGTTGCTGTGATGGTGGTTGTTGCTGCGGGGGCATATAACCCTGTATAACTGGAGGAGCTCCATTTGGTGCATAAAACTGTTGCGGCTGCGCTGTGGCAGCTGCCGGCAAATAAGCCTGTGGCAGTGGCGCCTGTTGCTGCTGCTGCTGCGGTTGCTGCTGTTGTTGTTGATGTGGCTGATGTTGCTGTGGAATTTGTTGTAGATGCTGCGGCGACATGTAGGCATGTGGCGGCGGCTGCTGCTGCTGGATTTGTGTGGCTGCAGGTGGCACGGCGGCAAATTGTGGTGGAAGAGTGGGTGGCAACTGTTGCTGCTGTTGGAGTTGCTGCTGCTGTTGTTGTAGATGCTGCTGCTGCTCCGCAGGCAACGGCATGTGATAGTTTGTAGGTGGCTGCTGCTGAGGATTGACTGCTGTGGGCTGGGAATTGTAGATGGGCTGGGGATGACTGGGATGCGATGGCGCGGATACGGATACAACAGCCGGCGATTGGGTCAGATGAGGCGGCAGTGCTGCAGGCAGAGGTAGAGAAAATTTAAAGTTAAGCATAGTACGCTCTAGCCGAAAATATTTTTGCAAGGCCAAAACTCCATATAAAAAAAGGGGTTGCAAACATGCTCGAAATTATTTTGTAAGGCCATTTCTAAACGTATGTACGCTGTACCTAAATATGGGCAGCTCAGAATATTTTCTGGCATTTTACAACACTGTTTGGTCAACAGATGGCAGCTTTATTTTGACCTTTCAAAACAACGATTCAATCGATGTTTTGAAAGGTCAAAATCTTTTTGAACAGAAATGGCGACCAACAAGCAGCAAAATAAAAGCCGAATTGAGATCTTTGAACACAAAGAGCGAATTAGACTGATTGAAGAGGTGCAACAGAGGCCAATATTGTGAGATTTGACCGAAAAAAAAACATATTGACTTGATTTTTATAATCAATAATTTTTAGTTTAATAAATAGGGTATTAGTCGCTGCCACTTCTCAAATCATGTCTATTTGGTCAATTTTCTCTATTTTGTTGTGCTCTATGTTATTTATTTGTTTTGTTTATTTGTTGTGCACAGCTGACGCAACAGTGTGACCACAGCAGCAAAAGACCAACAATCTCTCAACTTTTTAGTGATTTTTGGTATTATGCTGTCACACTGAAGTTTGTAAGGCCGGACTTCAAAACATCGAACATTTCGAGCGTCCAAAATGTTTTCAGCTAGAGCGTACTACGCTTTAAAGAAATACATGGTTAATAATGCAGTTCAAGCTCGTTATTCCCGACAAATACAAAGCTTTATTTAAATTTTGGTTTGTCAGATATTCGTGACTTTCAGACTTTATCTAAATTAATTTCTAATAAAGTTAACAATAGACAATAATTTAATGACCAATCTTCGCGTAGTCGGAACCAGGGACCGTAACGATAATAATTTTGAAAATACAAATTATTATATAAAAGTTTTTTGTTGATTTTTATCATAAAAATGATAAGAAAACTCCTATTTTTCGATCTTAATAAAAATATTAAAAAATAATAATTAAATTTCAATTTTTATTTAAAAATTTCAACTTAACTTTTATTTTAAATTTTTATTTTAGCAATTGAAAATAATATTTAATTTTTTAAATTTTAATTATACAAATTGAAAATAAAAATTATTTTAATATTTTTGTTATAAAAGTTGAAGGTAAAAATTACTCTTCAATTTTTTAAAGTTGAAAAGTAAAAATTATTCTTCAATTTTTATTATAAAAGTTGAAAAATAAAAATGTTTAATGTAAAATGTTGTAAAATTTCGATCTAAATAAAAACATTATAAAATAATAATTAAAATTCAATTTTTATTTAAAAATGATAATTTAACTCTTATTTTCAATTTTTATTTTAGCAATTGAAAATAGTAACTCCACTAAAAATGGAAAAATAACTTTTATTCTGTAATTTTTAAATAAAAATTGAAAATAAAAGTTTATCCAGTTTCCCATAACTCTTTTTTACGGTTCCTGGTCGGAACTAACAAGGTTGAACTGTTATAATAATTGTGTATACTCACAGTTTAACTGCGGCGCATGTCCATTCTGATATGGCATTGGCACTTGACCGGGATAGCCCGCCGTTGCCGCTGTTGCCGTTGCTGGCGGTGGCGCATTGGTCGTCTGGGGAGCTGCAAAGGGCATCGAGTGCATGCCCGGATACGCTTGGCCAGGTGGAAAGCCACCTGCACTGGGATAACCGGGTGCACCATAAAGCGCAGCACCGGGAAAACCGGCGGGCATGAAGCCGGCGCCGCCAAATTGTGCAGCAGCTGCACGATCATCACGCATGAGTCTATGGTACAGATTGATGGACTCCACCAGGTCCGACGAGAGCTGTGTCAGCTGGGCATGCTTGCGATCGACACGCTCCAGCTCGGCATCGATAAGCGGGCCCATTTGATGGACCTGCTGTTCCAGGCGTAACATTTCCTCGCTATCCTGCGAGGGATCCTCGGGATTGGCCTCGTGCAGCAAGTGCAGCAGTCGATCGATTTTGGCCTCATCAATTTCCACGGGCTGTGCGGCAGCTGCTTCAGTCTTTTGTTGCAACAACAACGCCGCCTCCTCCTCGGCCTGCTTCTGGGCATTGTTCTTGTGTTGCTGATTGATGTCCAAGCGCTCGGGATCGACGGACAGATCGGCAGTAACAAAGTTGGAGGGAAACAAGCCCTCGCCGCGATCATTGTAGCCCTTCCACCAATTGGCATCGCTGTCATCCTGCACATGGATTATCTCGCCCGCAAAGAAGGTCAACTCATTCTCCTCGGCCGCCTCAAAGTCGTACAAGGCGCGAACGGTGCGAGCTGATGCAGTGGCATTTCCATTTCCAATCCCATTCCCATTACTCGATGTGGACACGGAGTTGCCGCCAAAGGAGGGATACAACGAGGGATAGGCACTGCTGGTTGTTGTTGTTGCTGTGGCGCCACTTGATGGCTGCTTTGGACTGCCCTTGTTCTCCTTGAGCGACAGCTCAATTGCCTTGGCAATGTCATCCTCCTCCTGCTGGCTGCTGACCACATTCGGATCCTTGGCCAAACTAATCGCTGCCGCTTTGGCCGCTGCAGATTTGCCATTGCCCTTGTCGTTCAGATTACTAAAGTCGTAGCCATCGATGCGCAATTTGGTATAGAGCGTGGGTATCAGATTCAGTTCCGGATCATTCTTGAAATCGTTCTCAGCCCAGTTCTTAAGCACTTGACGCATTTTCTGAAAAAAGTACAGATTTTAAACTTGATATTCTTTTTACTACTATTTATTCTAGCCTTACCAATGAGACCTTGGGCTGCGCCTTGGCCAAGAGGCGTCGAAACTCGGTCTCAAAGTCACGCGATGCCACCTCCAGATGGAACGGCTTGCCACAATTGTTGGCACAGGCATCCAGCAGTGTGATGGCCTGCATGACAACATGCGGATCGGCGTGTCCCATGCGTCGCATCACAGCCTTGAGGCAATCTTTGGCCAGGCGCGGATTCGTGGTCACCTTGTCGCAGACATCGAGTATAAAGGACCAGTTGTCATTCGTGTTCGTCTCGCTGGTGGCCTTTTCTGTGGATTAGCAAATGAAAACTTATCAATAACAGATTGCAAAACCAAACAGAGCAACGACTTGTCGCAATTGTTGCTTTATTTTTGCTTATCAAAGGCATGAAATGAAATAGAAATGAAATAGTATTATACAAAAAAAAGACATTGCTGACTCATAAAGCAAGCTCTATAAAAAGGCGATAAGCATTGCAAAAGAAATTAAATGAAAATTAATAGAATATCAAGTAAATTGTATTTACAACAAATATTTTAATACACTATAGAACTGAACTCTCATTTATTTACTTTGATTAAATTCAGTTGGCAAACAAGTTTTATATTTAAGCTTGCACTTTGAACTTTGTTCCATTTAATTAAAATATATTGCCGACAATTTATGCTCAGCATATTCCACGTTGCAGTCCAAGTTTAATAACTCTAGGTTGTCTCAAAAATCAAGTAAATGTTTCAAGATCAAATATTGTGAGGCAGGGAATTGAACAGCAAGAAATAAAAGTTGTGACGAAGATTTGATACCCTTGCAGAGGTCTATAATTAATTGTCGACTGATTATTCCTCTGACACTTATACGACAAACTGTAAGATTGTTTGTCATATTTAAAAAAATAAAAAAGTTTCCCATAATGAATTTTGTTTTGCGACAGATTATTCCTATGACAGCTATATACTATATATTATAGTAGTCCGTTCTTAATCAAATTTAATTATTGAAGTCTTGACATTATTATAATAACTATACAATAATTATAATACAATTTGAAACAATTATAATACCATCATTATAATATTGTTGAATCAATTGCACTGCAAAGATCTTAATTTAAATATGTTGAGCAGTGTTTCTAATTGTGCGCCCTGCATTGTTAGGGGGAGTGAAGGTGGAGTGGGGTGGGAGGAGTTGAACTCAAGGTCAGCGACAGCAAACGAAACTTTTAAAGAAGTTCAATGAACACAGAACAGACGCAGCAGCTGCGCAGGCAGCATCCCGGCAGAGAAACGCATGTGACTTGAATTTGAATTTGATTTCATTTTCATTTTCATTTGCTCATGTTGCTGTTCTTTGTGTTGAGTGTGGCTTTGTGTCTGCTTTTGTTTGTTCTCCTCTTATATATCTCATACCCCCTATGAGCGGGGTTGCTGTACGCTAAGAAGATTAGATAAACAGAGAGCAAACTAATAACAAGTCTCAAACCAATTGGATTTGTTATTGTTCCTGCGAGACAGCGAAAGAGAGAGAGCGAGAGAGAAGGAGAGAGAGTAAGAGGGAGATGAGAAAACTTACCCACATCTGCGTCAAATGGCGACGATTGTCCAAATATGCCCATTTCTTTGACCACACGCGCACTCAGCTGCCTGTTAATGATCTGTGTAATTGTTGTAATGCTGTCCAAATGTAATTACGTCGTTTTCGTTTGTATTTTGCACACAGTTTGCACTTGCACTTTTGTGTCGTGTTTTCTTCTTGCAACGCAATCGATTTTCGAGCGTCAGAGAACAACACACAAATTGGCGAATTATTTAGCTGTTGCCTTAATTATGCAGCCGCTAGCCCACTGCTGTTGCTCGATTGCGAATTGAAATTATTGCAATTTGCATTAATTTAATAATGCAGGAAAATTGCTGAATAAGCACCTTCCGACGTTTTTCTTTGCTTTTGTGTAAAAAATGACTAATGAGGATATCGATGTGTAATATATATCGATATCATATCAACCCAACTGTTATCGACGGACCACCACCGTCGTTGGACTGAGCGTCAATGCCACCATACAGTTCACACACGAATCGACTTGCATGAAACGACATGTGGTTGTATCGTGTACGCATAAACACAACTTATAAATTAAAGTTTAATTTTTGCGTTTTGTTTATTCTAAATTAACTTTTGTAATTTTAAATTAATGTAGCACATTAAAATATGTTCGATATTTGAAATGAGTCTGATTGCTTATCTGACATTTGTTTATCCAGCAAGCTGTCTCGTGTGTGGGCATCAATTCAGTCTATCGATCAATCGGCCACCACAAAAATTTCAGGGTGAAAAATTTGTAATCGAGAAATAGCAACAAATAGATGAACGAGACTTTCAAACGCATAAAATGAAAGAATAAATTAGATTTGTATGCACATAGACATTGCAAAGTAGTTAGCATCAAGTGTTAAGTGCTAAGCATTGCTGCCAGCAGCAGAGCTGCAGTGCTTGAGGCTCTTTTTAGATGGAAAGGGGCAGAAGCAGAAGAGGCAGAGACAGCTTCGATTTGTAATTCAATTACAGACACACACACACACACACACGCACACACACGCACACTTAAAAGAAAAACAACAACAGAAAGAAAACCAATATTGACATGGTTTTCATACGCGATCCCTGTGGCATTGCCTGCCTGATTGTCACCTACGGAGCTGTTATCTATGCGGATTATGTGGTCATGCGGTGGATCATACTGACGACGATGCCAGTGAGGTGAGGGGAGTGAGAAGTTTAATCCGAAATCATTAAATAATCAACTGTTTACAGCATTTGGGCGCCATTTCATGTGGTGCTGTTCAACACGGTTGTCTTCCTGCTCGGCATGTCCCATCTGAAGGCTGTCTTCTCCGATCCAGGCATTGTGCCGCTGCCCGCCAACCGTCTGGACTTCTCCGATCTGCACACGACCAACAATGGCTCCAAGCACAATCCGGGCAATGGTCACGGCAGCGAATGGACCGTGTGCACCCGCTGTGAGACATACCGGCCACCGCGCGCTCATCATTGTCGCATCTGCAAGCGTTGCATCCGGCGCATGGATCACCACTGTCCCTGGATCAACAATTGCGTGGGCGAGCGCAATCAAAAGTTCTTTCTACAGTTTCTCGTCTACGTGGGCATCCTATCTTTATACTCCGTCGCGCTGATACTCGGCTCCTGGATATCGCCGTGCACGGAATGCAGCCAGAACGTCATAGAATCGCAGCTGCGCATGTGAGTCCCAATTCTTGGAATATTCCCTTAGTTCTAAATCATTACCTTTAGGCATTCCGACAAATAATACTAGGAAAACACAAACATTGGGAAACTAAACTGAAATGCTGTTAATTTGTATAAATAGAACATTTTTAGATGGGATATGGGTAATTCTCCAATTATTATTTATTGCGACAAAGGGCGAATCTTGTAGGTCTTGATTAGCACTATAATTGGTGCTAAGGTGAATTTTGGGCAATTGTTCGTTTTCAAGTTAGATTGAAAAAAACCAGGGCATTCGCACGCGACTCAAACAGAAGTAGTTTTTTTTGGCGACCAGTTCTAACACCGATTTCGGCAATACTTGAAGGTGTATTTCAATGCGACTAATTTTTAAAATGTTATGCATTGATTTATCTTAAAATTGTTTCTTATTTTATTCAAAAATATTAAGTAGTTTATTTTTAATTTAATTTTAATCAGTGTCGCACGCGACATTTTCTTTCACAATACATTTAAATTGTTTCTGTCTCTCTTTTTTTAAATTATGCATCCAAAACAGCTTAAAAAACTTGTTTTAAATTAAACTTTCAATATATTTCTATGTATTAAAATGGTTTATGCTACAATATTAGTATCTTACTTAGTGTAATCGATAGAACACAAACGGTCCATTTTGGAAGACAATTTTTTAAAAATGGGCAAATATTTAGAAAAGTGAAATTACTTCAATGTAGAATTTATATGTTCATCCTATTGAATTTCATCTAGCGTATATTGCCTAAATAAATAACTTGAATACAATTTTGGAAGAAAATCTCCCAAGTTATGGGTTTTTTAATCAATTTAAAGTTTTTAGCCTCGGTTGACATTTCTGTGGAAATGACCATATTCCTAATTAATGCTTACTTTTTTCCCTTTCTTATTTGGGTTTCTTTAAATCTAATTTTGTTTTATCAATTAAACAACTCTTTTTGTCTATTCTCAGGATACACTCGGTCATTTTGCTGCTGGAGTCGGCGCTCTTCGGGCTGTTCGTTACGGCCATAATGGTGGATCAGCTGCACGCCATACTGTACGACGAGACGGCCGTGGAGGCGATACAGCAGAAGGGCGCGTATCGGCCGAATCGGCGCAAATACCAACTGCTCGCCGATGTGTTTGGACGTGGCCATCCGGCGCTGTGGCTGCTGCCCTGCGCCAGCCTCAACCACGCCTCGCGCTACCACGACACGCCCCTGCTCAGCCACGATGTCTAGACGGAGACGGCATGTCTGGCATGTGTGTCTGTGTGATAAACTCATCATCAATTTGCTTTTCTGTATCTATATTTGTGATTATATGCGACAAGTTTTCTTTTAGTTTTTAATGACACTTAACTTTGATTCATATCAAAAACTAAAGAGAATCCACCCACCCAGCTATTCCCTATCAATACCCAATCTTAGTGTTTTGTTTATGTGTATTATATAGGCAGAGATTCCATTATTTAATTAACTTTTTAGTTGATAATTAATTGTTGCACTCAAAACAGATATTTGATTTTTTTTTTAAAAACGACACTGATTTTTTTTCATATGCATACGTAGACCAGAGATACTTAGCTATATATATATAAATATATAACTCTGTGTAAAAAAACAAAATCAACAAACATCAAATAAAACCATTCAAGCATTTAAGAGCAAAAGAATTCATATACCAAAAAACAAAACAAAAGAAAAGAAACGTAAACAAATAAGTCCAGGCAATTAGGTGTGCAGTAATAAATAGCTCGTATTATTTATAAGTTGTATTTAGTTTGATTGTAAACAATTGTTTTAAATATTGTAATTTGTTTTGTCTGTTTGTTTATTATTTGCTTAATTTTACACAATTCGATTCATGCTGGAATCACATCAATTAATTTATGTATGTATTTATTTATAAGTACTCAATTTACAATAACAACAATGAGATAAATTATATTATATATAAATAAGCAATTTTTGAAATGTAAACACTTTTTCTAAGCATCCACGAATTGTGTGTCTGTCTGTCATTCCAGCAGCGAGTGTCACAAAGAAAGCCTTAAAAACCCGAGAATCCAAATTGAGTTTGAAGCGAATTGTTTCTATTGAACAGGCAACTCTCTCGATGGTCTCAAGAAGCCACTAAACCGTATCCTCAACTACATACATACACATATGTATAGTTTCCAATAAAGCTAACGATATACATATGAGAATATGTACAAATTAATCTTTAATCTGTTTAAGCTTTAATCCAGATCGTTGCCCAATCCCTCGACGCTAACTGAAAGCTGTTGCAGCGCCTGTTTGGCCACGCCGCATAGAATGCCCTCCTGTGAGCTGTGATCCTCGTTTTCGAGTATTTCCACACACTCCTTGAGCAGATCAATGGCCTCCACGAGTCGGCCGCGCAGCTCGCCGTTATTGAGCCGGCTGGAAATGAAGCCGCTCTTGGCCAGCAGCACGAGCGGCACATGCAGCTCGTAGAGATTCATGGCACGCGTTCGACTCAATCCAGGCTCAAATACGTTCAGCACACGCAAGACTTCTCTGCACAGCTCCGCCTTGCGTTCCAGCAACTGATCTGAGAGCTGTACCATCTCATAGCCCTTCACCCGGCCGTACATCTCGATGAGCAACTGCCTCAATCCAGTTGCAATATAGTGCGATGGGTGTAATAGGGATTTATATTTGCGCAGCAGTCTCTCCGCCTCCTCCAGCCGCTTGCCGCTCATTTCCAGAGCTTGCACCGCATTCACTTCCGTCTGGAGAGCGCTAACAATTTGACGCACGTTCGCGCTGCTGGTGCTGTAATCGCAGGCGCGACAGTTCCAGCTGCTCTCCACAACTGCAAGAGGAAGGAGCATGAGTAGGGATCCCGGCATGTGACTGTTTCTCTTACCCGTTGGTTGCTTGGGCAGCAGCCAGCCCTCCGTGCACTGGCCACACTTCAGGCTGGAGAAGTGCGTCTGCAGCTCGCTGGCATCCAGACAACGCTCGCAGCTGCAGTCAAAGTACTTGCCCTCGCGCAGATGCGTCTGCCGCTGGCTGGTGCCGTCCAAGGTGTACGTGTAGCTGTGCTGCAGCTGCTGACCCTCCTCCAGATCCACCATTGCACGCAGGCGAATTCTAGCGGGGATTAGATGGGAGTTACAATTTCTGAAGTGTTCGAATTGTGACTCACTTATAGCCCTCGCTGGGATGAATGCTTCTCGCCGTGTTGGGCACACAGTTGTGCGCCAGGATGCCCGTGTAGGGATACAGACAGCGTATGGGATACCCGTGCGTGGTGCGCGCCTCGAAGGCGTTCACCTCCAGCACGCCCACCACCTGCATGATCAGCTCCTCGCTGAACCGTTCAGCCAGCTTGCAGGGACCCCGCAGATACTGGGCGATGTTCACCCGATCCGCATGCCAGACGTCCGCGTTCTCACGACGCGCCTGCTCGTGATGCTCCATCGGGGCCACCTCGTTGAGCCAGCGCTCCGGCTGCGACTCCTTGGCCAACAGCACTCTGAGGAGCAGAAAAGATAAGTATAGATATATAATTAATAGATACATTTTATGAGTTTTTAAGTTTTCAAAACAATTAAAAAAGATCTACATAAAAAGATCTACATCTACAATTGGATAAGATAAGGTGGGAAAATACTGTAGAACTATCATAAAAAAGATTTGAAATATTATTAAGATCAATAAAATATCTAAAGCTGGGATAAGATATAAGAGAAAAATTCTACAGAGCTGAAATTCTAAAATAATATAAATTCCGATTACATTTTAGAAATTGGTAAGGAATAAATAAAAAAGATATTAAATGTAGAAATAATTTTAAAATTGAAACTACGCTTAAGTTTAACAAACTTTTAAAGAATTTACAACAAGAACATATCTGAAGATCGAATGAGATAAAATACTGTACGGCTGAAATTCTTAAAAATTTAAATTCAGATTAAGTTTTAACAATTGCTAAAGAATAGACAAAAATTTCATCAAATGTAGAAATAACATCAATATTGGAATTACGCTTAAGTTTTGAGAACTTTTAAAGAATTTACAACCAAGACATATTCAAAGATTGGACGAGATAAATAACTGTAGGGCTAATAATTCTGGAAAAATTTAAAAGACAGAAGGAAATTCTTTAGAATCTAAGGTTTAGCTCTCATAGTCAGCTCTTTCTGTTATTTTTAAAAAATTGGCGATATAATGTCGTCACGTCGACAAACAATAAGAAAAAAAAAAAAAAACAAACAAAGAGCTAACGCTGACTAAAACGAGCTAGTTTTCGATGTAGAAAAGAATTTAGTTCTATTGTGATGACCGACTTTTGACATTGAAAAAAAAAAAATAAAAAACTTGTTGAATAAATTAGGTTTCTGTCACTCTTGAATTTCTTATTTTACTCAGTGAACAAATTTTCTAGTTGTTAATCTTACAATAATTTATGATCTGCCTAATATTTATTTACATATAAAATATATATGCTGCGTCTCGTTGTTTTTAATTTTAGCTGACTAACTTTTTAATTATTGCAAGATATTGTTTTACAATTGGGATTGAATAACTGTAGGACAGGTAACATTATTAAGTTAACAGTCGTCACTTAAACACTTGTTGCTATGTAAAACTTTTTTAACATCTGTTAACATTTTAGCATTTTTTGTGATGCACTCGCATGAGATATATATAGAAACATATAAATCAAAAATCAGCAAAATTCGTCACGAGTCTAGTATCTATTTTTATGCACCTCAGAGGCATGATGCAGTCCAGCTGCGGACAATAAAAACAGCCCGGGGGCAACTCATAGAAGCGTGCCCTGGCGGACTGCAAAACACAGCACTCCAATTGTCCATGAAGATTCGCTTCATCCTCGTTGCAAGTGAGGCACAAGGGCCAGCCACAGCTGGAGCAGCGTTCCTGGATATTTGGCTCGAAGCAGGCGAGGCACAGAACGCGTCCATTGCACTTGGGTCCAATGGCCAAAGGCAGTTCCTGGATTAAGAGTTCACCACGCTGCACCGACTCACTGGCAGTCAGATAGCGTCCATAGAGCTGGCTCCATTCAACTGCCGTGCGATTGAGTTGCAGATGCTCCGATGGCATTGCTGGCATCGCGCTGACTGAAGCGCTCCCAGGCGGTCATCATTTTTGCAGAATTTTGAGCGAATTTCCGTGAATTTGGAGCAGCTGCCCTCGGCGTCACGTTGTTGGCACTCGTTCAATTCGGCCATTTGCAAGGTGTCAACATTTTTGAGATGTATGCTATATGTAAAATATCTCGTACCAGGTTTGACACTTAAGTGTACCATTTTTGAAATAAACTGTACCATATTTGTATACATAAAAAGCTTAATTTTTCCATAATTAAAGCATATTTTGACGTAAAATATACAAATATAGTCGAACTTCTTTAGCTCGAATCACAATTATCGAGTTATGGAGATATTCGACCTATATAGTTATTTTTTTTTAAGTTTATTAATTTTACTGTCACTCATTTAGGTCGAGCTAGAGAGAAATTCGAGTTATAGAAGTTCGAGTTATAGAAGTTCAACTGTATTTCAAATTCAAAAATGAAATATAAAAGGACTATGAAATAGAAACCTATTTAAATTAAGTATAACTACAATTTCATTTATTTTTATGCCAAAATTAATTGAGCAATATTGTGCAGCCTTTCAGCAAAAAGTACAAATTTGGCTTATTTTTTATCACACTTGGTAATTTGTACAATTTTAAATTTTACAATGTGCTGGTGAATTCGCCATTAATTTATATAAATTCATAGGGTTTTTCAAAAAACACGATATTAAATATTCTTTATATATTTTTAATTGTTTTAATATTTCACATTCATATCTTGAATACTTGAGACTCAAAACAAATCTAGTTTTTACTATAAAATGGTACTAATTTTAAAACTTTGAAAGGGTTTTTCTTGTTTCTTGTTTTCTTTTGAGCTATGACAGTCTTCCAGTAAATGCAAGATATTAGTATATTCCCTTTCGATGGGAAAATACGACGTTTTTATGTTAAATACATTTGCTCACAGCTTTTTTGACCAACTTAATTTTTAACTCTGTTTGCGTAATTGCTTACTTTACTTATAATAGAATTTAAAAAAGTAATATTAATATAAAAAAAAAAAAAAAAGTATTTTTTATAATTTTTTTGGAAATTGCCAAAAATTACTATTTTAGTCCTTATCATTAAGAATAATAGCGAAAAAATTGTTGAAATTTTTTTTGAAGAATTTTTTTTGCATCCAAACATTTTTTGCTTGAGCTCGAGGAAAAAAAGTTTAAGGAGTAGACTTTTACAAGAATTCGAAATTTTCAATGGGTACCTAATGGGTTAAGGAAAATTTTGAATCATTCAAACGATCCCCAGGTTTCATACGCTTTTCTATGGTCGAATAAATAAAAGCTAAACAACTCAAAAAAACCGCTCTTTTATGGTGTCCGGTTTTCTTTGTCCGCTACTGTATACAAAAATAGTGGGTCAATACAGATGGGAGACACTGTATGTGTATGTATGTACATGTGTGTGTCCAAAATGTAAATAAAAGAATACTAAGAAAAAGTACCATTTTGAAAATGTACCAAGAAATAATAAATTGTGGTACAAGTGTACCAAATATGACAACAGTGCCTGCCTGCCCCTCTCCCCCGCCCCCTGGGTGCATCCCCAAACTAACCTCAATGGTGTTATGCAATCCAACTGCGGACAGGCGCCGTCGTCGCTGACGTTGCCGGCAAACGTGACGCGTGCCGTGGCAAAGACCTCGCACTCTCCGCGATGATCGCTCTGGTGATCGACCTGATGATCGGCACAGTGTCCGCACAGTGGCCAGTCACAGATCTCGCAGCGATCGCCGTCTCCATCGCCGTCCTCGCCGAACTGCAGAAAGCGATAGCAGGCGAGACAGACGATGCCGCTGTCTCGCTTCGGCCCGTAGGCAAAGGGCAGCTCCTCCACGACGACGTCGCCTCGCTGCACTGCCTCCGCGGTGGCCAGACAACGGCCGTAGACTGCGTCGTGTTCCAGACGCGCTTTCAACATGACGCCACGCCGCCCAAATGCGAGATAAGATTCTAATCAAATGCAGTTGAGATTCGATTTCTGTACACAGAGAATGCATCGAAGAGACAAAGAAAGAGAGAAAACACTGTGTCTGGGAGAGTTTTTTTGGCTTGGCTAAAAATAGCATAACACAAATAGAGTAACATTTTTTTGCGCTGCACTCATTAAATCATCAGCTTCCGTCAACAAATTATTTATTTATCACCACTTTCTCACTAATAAAAACAAAACAAAAAAAACACAGTATACCGTTTAAAGGACAGTCATTTTCTAAGGTTTGGCGCCAAATACAAAATACTGAAAAAGCATCGATACTTGTGACAGAAAGTATTTATGGCTAGTACGCTGGTCACACAAAAATGGTAACAGTCTAAAAGCAGTAGTCAGTCTCAAAAAAATAAAATAAAAATACACACAGAAAGAGGGCGATTTATGATGAATTTAGGTAAACATATTTTTAGGGGGTCTCCACTAGTTTTATGCCAAATGAGCTTTTCCATCGTTGTTTTGTGAATGTTTTCAATAATATGTTCATTTTTGTATTAAAATTTAAAAAAAAAACTAGTGGAGACCCCCTAACAATATTTTTACCTAAACTCATCATAAATCGCCCTCTTTCTGTTTTTTTTTTTTTTTTTTTTAACTGGCTACTTTTTCTAGACCTTTACCATTTATTACTTTATTTTATTTTATTTTTTATCATTACTTATTTTAGTTTGCATTTTTGTTACATACAAAACTGCGTACAGTGCCTCGCTTCAGTATTTTTGCATGATTTTAAGTCAGTATTTTTGACTTCATTGCAGTTGGCAACACTGCTCACATTCGGCCGCAAATCAATTTTGTGGTGTACGTTGTGTGGTCGTGGTCGTCTTGTTCCTGCGTTTCGCATTACTTTAAATCTTAACTAAACTCATCAAAAGTAAGTAAAACTTGCCTAAAACAGGCAACAAAGTGTGCCTTGTTTCAACACTCCCAAAATGTGCATGAAAATCGAATCGTGTAAATCGATTTTCATTACAAGTGATTTCATAACCTCGAAATGAAAAAATTGCAAGTAGACACGAAGCCCTCACACATACACGCATACATGCAAACGCACACACACATACATGCACGCGCAAAGGGTTTGCAGCGTGTTTTAATTCTTTTAATATCAATAAATTGATAAAGACTGGGTGTCCATTCAGTTCAATAAATTAACCGGCAGGCAGACTCACACATACATACAGAGATACACCAATACCAGCGTGAGAGTTTTGCAGTCGCCAGCTGCCGGCGACAGAGCACTTTTCGGTTACGTAACAAACGAGTCGCCTGCTCATGAAATTTGTTTTGATTAAATCGGAATCTATCTTTTGGCTGCTCTCTTACTTTATCTCTAATTGTATCTGCAGCTTTATCAATTTCAGCTTGTTAAAGTAGTTCTACCTATTTGCAGTATTATTGTTTTGTTTGCTGGTCATGTGAGCAACGAAGAGCAAATTTATTATAACAGTTTATTTGAGGGTCTGACGTCATGAAAAATCGATAAGTCGTTTGTTTTGTGACACCTTTTAGTGGTAATTCGCATTTGTTGTTGTTGTTGTTCCTGGACAGTGTTGCGTAACGATCGGCGCCCACAATTCGCAGATGAAAACTCAATCTAGACACGCACACTGTGAAACTAATACAGATTAATTACGCATGTGTGTGTGTACATTTTCCGTATCATCCACTGTGTCAAGGTCAATATTCCATGACAGGTACCTGCTTAATGCCTGTGTATGTGTGTGTATCTATACAACACTGTAATTTCTCCATGTTTTTTTTTGCCGTATTACATCACAGGTAGAATTATTTCGTGCTCATTATATTTTTCATCTTCTTCAGCGCCAATTTTCACAGACCGTCGAGTTTTCTTTTGTTGCTGGTCATTTCCGCGCCGTTTGGCGGCCGTCCAATCTGCCCAATAATATAAATGTCTTGCCTTTCATAATTTGCCGCTTCTTTGATGCCCGGCAGCTGTATCACTTTTATGGCCACCACTGTTGCCTGTCTACGCTAGTGTGTGTGTGTGTGTGTGACGTCAAGTAGCGAACCAATGTGCAGTTATATTTGTATACTTAGTATGTGTGTGTGTGCGTCAAATGGTCAATGAACGCTTTGCTGTGAGTAATTAACGGTACAGCAGCAGCAGCAACAACAAAAACAAAGTGTAAACAGAGACAGAAATATGCTGCACAGTAGGCACAGCATAATCAAAGTTATAGCAATTTAATTTCATCAGCACATACATTAAAACTTAAGCAAAGTTAAATTTATTTATTTAAATGGCTGATCACGGTAAACAGTATTGGACATATCAGGCTATAAAAGAGAGGCTGAGACGTAAGGAGGTAGGAGCTGATTTAGTTTACTGATAAACCTAGCTGTTGAAATTTCTAGAAATCTTTTTCCATCGACTGTGGCACACGGTGCGTCACTATTGCACGATCACTCGCAGTCTCTCTCTCTCTTTCTCTCTCGTCTATCTTTCGCTCACTTACTCACGCAATCGCAGCGGACGTGCGTTGACCCCCATACACAGACACACACGCATACACACACACAGAGCGTGAGATGGAGAGATTACAGTGGTGCAGTTTAGTTTGTTTGCCAAATGTGGGCACATTTTGCACCTTGAAAAGCAATTTCATTTGATTTAAAAAGCGCAAATTGACATTTAGCCATAAATACTGCAAAGTTCTTTCACTTTCTGGTTTATTTATAAAAGCACAATGCGCTTTGACCCAGCAAAGAGCAAAGAGAATTGCAAAGAAAAACTTATTATGGTCTAAATCAAGTTAACAATAATAATAGGACAACAATTACTTGACTACATTTTGCTTACTGATAATTGTTTATACCGATCAGTGTTGTCAATTTGACCTTTTTGCGGACAGATTTGTCCGTTTTGAAACAGCGATTTCCGGAGAATTTTTAAAAAGTCCCCTATTTGGAATAAATGCCGTTTTGAATTTAAACAACTTATCCTTTATTCTTCATTTTTTTATTGTTATAATCGCTTAAATACAACTATGTCTCATCTAATATATTCATTTTCAAATCGCCGAATAACTTTGTAATCTAAAAAAAAAAATTATGGATTTCCTGTGGAAAATATTTTAATGGACAAGAATGAGATAATTCTTTCAATATTGGAGCTATTTTTAAAGCTATGATATTATTAAATGTATTAATAAGAAAACATTGTTTGTTCAGATTTTTTGTCCTTTTCTTTTAGGGTTTAACCGGCCTTTTTTTGTGTAGAGGCGTTGGCAGCACTGATACCGATCCCATACAAATATTCGTCATTGCACAATAAAAACTCTCTCCTCTCACTTGTATCAAATTTATAATTGTTGATTTGGCCCTAAAATCATTAGTAAAGTTCCAATTTTGAATTTCATTGTATTCATTATTACCACAATAATGTTTGTTTTGATGAAATGCCTCCGATTAGATAAGAGCTGTGAATCTAATCGCAAGTTTCGCGCAATTCTGTGCTAAATAAACGAAATTGTTTGTTAACAAATAAATAAATATGTTTAGACAGCGCTTGTTCACAATTATATTAATCGAAAACATTGGATCGTTTACAGATGGCACCTCCATCATACAGCGATTTGGGCAAACAGGCTCGCGACATCTTCAGCAAAGGCTACAACTTTGGCCTGTGGAAGCTGGACCTGAAGACCAAGACCTCGTCGGGCATTGAGTTCAACACAGCCGGACACTCGAACCAGGAGTCGGGCAAGGTCTTTGGCTCGTTGGAGACCAAGTACAAGGTCAAGGATTATGGCCTCACCCTGACGGAGAAATGGAACACAGACAACACGCTCTTCACCGAGGTGGCTGTCCAGGATCAGATGCTCGAGGGTCTGAAGCTGTCGCTGGAGGGCAACTTTGCGCCACAGTCGGGCAACAAGAGCGGCAAATTCAAGGTCGCCTATGGACATGAGAATGTCAAGGCCGATTCGGATGTGAACATTGATCTGAAGGGCCCCTTGATCAACGCCTCTGCCGTGCTGGGCTACCAGGGATGGTTGGCCGGTTACCAGACCGCCTTCGATACACAACAGTCCAAGATGACCACCAACAACTTTGCCCTTGGCTACTCCACCAAGGACTTTGTCCTCCACACAGCTGTGTAAGTGCAAATTTGTTACAATTTGTATTTATTTTCCATTGTTTCTAATGTAATTTATTTTTGGGTAACTGTAGGAATGATGGCCAGGAGTTCAGCGGCTCAATCTTCCAACGCACTTCGGACAAACTGGATGTGGGCGTTCAGCTGTCGTGGGCCAGCGGCACCAGCAACACCAAGTTCGCCATTGGCGCCAAATACCAACTGGATGACGATGCCAGCGTGCGCGCCAAGGTGAACAACGCCAGCCAGGTGGGCTTGGGATACCAACAGAAGTTGCGTGACGGCATCACCTTGACTCTCTCCACACTGGTCGATGGCAAGAACTTCAATGCCGGTGGCCACAAGATTGGCGTTGGCCTCGAATTGGAAGCCTAAATGATAGTTCAAGATTTCAAGCTGAATGCGCTGCCAGCAAAAAATGCATACAGTACTAAACTACGCCAGCATCAACAACAACAACAACAGTAACAAGAAAAAAGTGTAACAACAAATAAAACACAAAAACAAAAAATAAGAAGAAAAATTACAAAACACAAACAACAACACTAGAATCTTCATGTTTAGCAGAGTATTTGCCAACAAAAGCGGCCCGGAAAACGATCGGAAATCGGACGTAGTCTTGTTTAGTACATAGCTAAGTACATACATATTTATATTGTTGGCAAACAGTGAAATACATAATTTACCTATTAAAACATACAAACCAAAGTGTTAAACAAGCTCTGCGTTATTTTTGCACTACTGTCAAGTGAGAAATGCAACAGAACAAAATTCTTCTAAACTCAGATACAAATATAAGAAAAAAGATAGCATTGAGCGTTGTGCATTTAAAAATAAACTCAAAAGAAAATACTTTGAAGCGTTTTAGCTATCGAACCACCGAAATTGATGCCCTTAAGTTGTAAATGTTTAGAACTTTAACTTTAAAAAATAATAGAATTCTTTTTGGGGAATGTTTTGCTATCAACATTATTCAGATTCGTTATTGATCTTTTTTAATATTTGCGATTAAGCATTAATGAAATTTTGCCTAAACTTTAGAATCTTTTTCGATTCGCAATTTTATATTAGTTTTCTTCATTGTAATTTTGTTATTCCTGAAGAATGTCGCTTTGATCTCAGTAAGATTGAACCGTCAGTTAATTTTGGATTCAAATTAAATTTTTGAACTATTTTTTTTTTTTAATTTTTTGAACTTTAATTAGCTTTGTTATAATTGTAAGCTTAGCATACCTTGAAATTCATTTCAATAGTATTATTGACTTGAGTGAGAGAGAAAAAAACTGAGCTCGATCATATTCATATTAATAGAAATTCCGGTGATACAACACAACTGACAAAAAAATTTAAAAATTCCGAAACCATATCAACCGCTCGCAGTCTATAAACTATTTCGATTGCCAAAAATGGGTCCGCCAATGTATTGTGATTTGGGCAAATTGGCCAGAGACTTGTTTAAGGTCGGTTATCATCCCGGATTATGGCAATTAGATTGCAAAACATTGACCAGCTCGGGTCTGGAGTTTTATACGAGTGGATTTGCAAATCAAGATGCCAGCAAGGTGATGGGATCGCTGCAAAGCAAATATAAGGTCGAGGATTATGGTATTACTCTAACCGAACGATGGAACACTGAGAATCTGCTCTATGGCCAAATATTGCACAAAGATAAATTGTCCGAGGGACTTATGCTGATGGCCGAAGCCAGTTTTCAGCCATCTTCCGGGTAAGCAAATATATAGGATAGGATAGAATATTTATAAAATTAAAATACGCAGTGACAAGACTGGCAAATTATTGGCTGATCTTGCCAAGGATAACTTTAATCTATTGGGAAGAGTGGGCATTAATAAAGGTGAACCATCTGTGGGTGGATCCTTGGTTCTAGCCCACAAAGAATTCTACGGTGGTGTTGACCTCGATTACAATATTGACCAAAACAACTTGATATGGAAACTTGGCCTGGGCTGGACCAATGAATCGACAACCATACACTCTGAATTGTAAGTCTAGGCAATCAACTAATGATAATTCTATAAAATGACTCAATCCAACACAGAGTCAACGCCGAGGGTTTTCTAGTCTCCCTTTTCCACAAGCTCAATGAACCAATTGATCTTGGCTTTGAGATCAGTAAGCCCATTGCAGCCGGCGCTGGTGAAGGTGGCGAAGAGGCACCGCAGACCGAACTGAATATCGGTGTGGGTATGATCTATCATCTGGATGGCGATGCTCTAATCCGTGCCAAGATCAACAACAAAGTCGAAGTGGGCCTTGGCTATCAGCAGAAGCTGCGCGAGGGCATCTCCATGTCCATATCGACCATTATCGATGGCATGAACATCACCGATGGCAACCACAAGTTTGGAGTTGGCCTTTCGTTACAATGCTAGGAACAAGGAACAGTTGTCCATATCGCCACTAAATTTGTTGCTTTAGTTTCTGCGCTGTTTGTCACCATTATTATAATATAACATACATATATCTGCATTCTGTTATAATTAATTTAAAGAATGACTATAAATTAAAATATTTGAATGTTGTATATATAGTATATATATTTTTTTGGTTTGTTTGATTCTACACAAACTTTTCTCTAAAAAGAGGATAAAATTGTGGATCTGTTCCAGTTTAAAAACCTATTCGAATCATTATTTATTGAATTTTTAATCAATCCTAGGGTGTTAAAAGCAAAAACATATATTTTACAAAAATCATTCCTTCATTGCCTTCCAACAAACATAGTTACAAAAGTTTTGGAAAAATTAAGTTTTGCCTTTGCTTTTTTATATTTTTTTTTTTTTTGAAATTTCGTTGGTTTTTGCATTGAAACGACCTGAATTGACATAATTCTTAAACTAATTCACTATAAACAAATTTAGTACAATTCACTCTGAGTTGTAACAAAAAGTGATACGAAAAATTTAAAGAATGAGCAAAAAACCAAACCCAGTGGACAAGTGGATCTCAGATTTGAAGATAAAATTTAGAGCGTTATTTAAAAAGCGACGATCGAAAGTCGTTGACTCTGAAAATCAAAAAGATGAACCAGAGGATGATCAACAAGATGATCCAAAGTCGGAAAATACGAAAAGCAACCAGTACACCAGGGGTCTTAATGGTTCGGAGCAGGAGGAGATTACGCCGGGTCCACTTTCGGCGGGCAAAATGTTGACATTTTTTCACATTGGCCACTTGGCTAAAGAGTGTTTGTGTCGTGGCTATAACACTGGCGTTTGGCAGCTCGAATGCTCAACGGGCAGCAATGAATATTTCAGCACATACACCTTTGGTAAAGCCGATCCAGATCTCAATACAGTTTCGGGGAGCGTGGGCCTAACTCAACAGTTTGGCATATTTACTCTGGGCCAGGCCTGGAAGACAGATGGATATTTGGGCTTGATTGGTGTGGATACCGAGGAACTTGGGCCGAAGTTCTATTCAATCTTGAGTGCCCAGTCTGTAAAGGATGACAAGTAAGTAAATAAGTTGTCTACAATTTCGATCAATCGTTCCTATGGCAGCTATATGATATAGTGGTCCGATCCAAAATCTAAAACAAACTTGATCTGCTTGCAATATAGGCGAGCCTACATGCCAAGTTTGGAGTCTCTAGCTCTTATAGTCTCTGAGATCTAGGCGTTCTTACAGACGGACAGACGGTCATGGCTATATCGACTCGACTGTTGATGCTGGTCAAGAATATATATACTTTATGGGGTCTGCCACGCCTCCTTCTGCCAGTTACGCACATTTTTCTTTGTGACAAAGTTAATTGACCCCTTTACGGGGTCCATTATTTTAAATACGGGGTCTAGACCCCTGTACTTTTTTTTTAAGTACGGGGTCTATCGCGTTATGGAGTAAACCTTAGAAAAGATCAGCCTGCAACGTTATTAATAGATTTCTGCAGATAAAAAGATAAGGAAATTTAAAAATAAAACTGTATCAAATTTTAAAGAATTCCTTGACTTAGCTTTCACTTTTATATAATTTTTTTTACAATAAAAATCCAAAAATTCAAACTTCAATAAACTAGAATTTGAGTCCCTCATCGCAAATTAACAGTGAACCAAAATGTCAGTTTTTAATAGTATGCAGAAACGCAGGAAGAGCAAAATGGCGCCTTCCGGCTTTTATGTTGAAAGTTCCAAAGATGACACCGAGGAGGAAAGCCAGACTCCGAAAGTTGTGCCCGCTGGGGTTGATTTTATTCCGAACGTAGACTTTCAAATGAAAATGCCGTCATTCCATTACGTTGGCAGCATGGCCAAGCAGTGTCTGTATCGTGGCTACGATGTTGGAATCTGGCATCTCGAGTGTACTACAAAGTCTGATAGGATAAGTGTTTACTCCATAGGCGAGGCTAATCCCGATTTAAGGCATGTGACAGGCGGTGTGGGCATCCGTGAAAAGTTTGGTGCCCTGAACTTGACTCAGGCCTGGCAGTCCAATGGATATTTAGCTATGATTGGTGCTTGCACCGAGGCCTTCGGCTCATTATTGTATGGCCTATTGAGGGGTACTTATGGACCAAAAGGAGAGTAAGTTATCTGCCAGGATTTGTCGTTGAGGAGGTTTTCTGGGGGAGTTCTTTTCAGAAAAGTTTATTAGACAAATAGCTTGATTTTAATAAGGATTTAACATTGATCTTTACCAAGGTCCGTAATCTTTATGAGTTATATTATAAAAATTACACAGTAATGATTATTTGATATTTGGGATTTTCTTCAATGATAATGATTAATCTTGAGGTAATCATTATTTGTGATTTTTATTTTTTCCTCAAAATAAAACTCACTTAAAAAAAAATTACGTTATATTATAAAATTAGTATTATTATAGTTATATTATTAAAATTACATAGTAATGAATTTTTAAAGATATAGAAGGATATTCTTTTAAAGGGATATGCAAACATATTTGGTGAAAATCCTATACAAAAGAAATGAATTTAAAGTGAGTTTTTTTTTGAGCGAAAAAAATAAAAATAAATAATGATTGTTAGTTTTATTTTTTCGCTCAGATTTAATCATTATCAATTTTTTTTTTTGTATATGTATTCTAGTTATTGATTTTTTGAAGAGAAAACATTTCAATAATCATTATTTGCGGTCCCTGATTTTTACTCCAAATTTTTGAGGATATTGTATTGAAAAGTTGTATCTTTTTGGAAAGGTTCGCTATCCAGAGAATTTATTGGGTGTAGTCTAAAAAAATACATTGTCCCTGTTAAATTGAGAACTCATGCATACACATAAATTTTCTAATAATTATCTTTCTTTCACTCTGTATAATTAACAATATTTATTTAGAGATCATTACATAATTGTTTAAACTCCCATTTCCATTTAGTGCTACTGCCAAAATTGATCTTCTCGCTGGCTTTGAACGCTCACCCATCAAGACTGAGGTGATAATACCCATTCTGAAGTCGCCCAAGCTCTTGGGCTATTTGCTGGTGGAGCCCATCCAACATTTTGTACTTGCCTGCCGTATGGAATTCAACATTGCAGAGCGTGCAATTGATGCACATGCCTTTTGCTTAGGCTACGCCGATGAAAGCACCGAATATGGACTTAAATGGCAAGTTCTTCCAGTTTCCAATTTATTCTTAAATTTTATATATTTCATTCTGCAGGGAGAACTTTAAGGATGTGCGTGGATCAGTGTTTCAACGTCTGGGCGATAAGTGGGGCGTGGCACTCAAAGCGAATCTTTTTGGCAAGGATATGAAAAAATTCACAGTTGGCGGCCAATATCAAATCAATGAAAAGGCTTTGATCAAAGCCAGAATTAGTGATAGTGGTCTTACCGGTCTTGTCTATCAAATCAAACTTAATGATAACGTTGAGGGAAATTATTACTTTGGCTTCGACGCTACTTCGCCCCTAAAGGGTGAACACAAAATTGGTATTGCCTGGCGATTCAGAGGTTAATTATATTTTAACATGTTTATTAATATAATTGAAAATGCAACATTAAATAATTAAAGGAAATACTAATTTGTTTCAATTCCTGGCCAAGTTTTCCTTGCCCTTCTCGATGCTGCGCTGCTCCAGCTGTGCGGCACGCTTGACCATGCCGTCTTTCACCCACGGATGCGTCATCACATCCACCAGGCCGATGCGACCATCATTCTGGCGACGCAGTAACTGTTTTAAAATCAAAAACATAGTTATAGTATAACTAATAAATTGGGTTAGGTATTTACCATACCTGTTAGGTAATGATTATTAATCATAGTCATTAGAAATTAGATTATTTTTGTTTTTAAGTCGAACTAATTTGGTTTGCCCAATTATTTAATGATTAGGATTACAAAAAATCAGAAATAATCTAAAATTATTACATTAATTCAAAAATAATCAGAAATAATCAAAAATTATATTTTTAAGTAGTCGGATTATTATTAATTATTTTTTGATTATTTCTGATTATTTTATGTTTTTTTTTTAGATTATTTTCGACTATTTAGTGAAAACAACTCAGAAGATATTTGGCTAAATTATAGAAATTTGAAGATTGCCCAGACGGCAATTGACTTTTCGTTGAAAAAATTCAAAAATAGTTTTTTAACATGTTTAAGAAACTTATGTTTAGTTAAAAAAGAAAAAACATTTATTTAAAAACATTTTGTTTTGCTCAAAATAATTTGTTTTTCACTAAATAGTCGAAAATAGTCTAGAAAAATCTAAAATAATCAGTAATAATCAAAAATAATCCGACGATTATTTTTAATTATTTCTGACTATTTTTGAAAAATTTTAATAATTTGATATTACAGTCGAACTTCCCTAACTCGAACTTCCCTAACTCGAAGTTTCTCTAACTCGAACAATGTAGAGTGGCAATACTAGGCAAATTTCATACAATTCTACTTCCCTAACTCGAAGTCTCCCTAACTCGAACTTTTTTCGTGGATAATGGTGATTCGAGTTAGGGAAGTTCGACTGTATTTCTGATTTTTTGTAATCGTAATCATTAAATAATTATAAATTCTTCAACAGTAAACTATATAGTCATTACGATTATTTCCAAAAATAATTTAATTGATTAATATTTCTAGTTGAAATTTAACAGGCAAGCATTTAATAAACTAGGAGAGATGTTTACTTACGCCAGAGATAAGTTCCTTAGCACCCGTCGACATGTGCGATGGATAGTGTATATTTAGACGTCTGATTTTCTCATATGTATTCTCGGAGGTGTTGGACTCAAAGGGCGGACTGCCCACCAGAAACTCGTAGCACAATATGCCCAGGCACCACTGATCCACCGAGTCATCGTAGGCGGTGCCATCCACCATTTCAGGCGGCAAATAGTCCAAGGTGCCACAAAGCGTCTTACGCTTGTTGTTGGGCGTGTGCGCGGACCAACCAAAGTCGGCCAGCTTTAAATCATCAGTGCCCGTGAGGAGAATATTTTCGGGCTTCAGATCGCGATGGATGACATTGTTGAGATGGCAATAGTTGAGAGCATTCGCCACCTGATAGGTGTATTTGGCCGAACGCGGCTCATCGAATCGATGATTGGGCGCCGAGCGCAGATGCTTAAACAGTTCGCCTTCGGAGGCGATCTCCAGGGCCAAATAGATGCGCGATTCGTCGTGGAACCAGGTGAGCAGGCGCAGTATATGTGGATGCTTGAGGCGCGATTGAATCTCAATTTCACGCAGCACCTGACGCTGCACGTTGCCCTTGCGCAGCTCCTCCTTGAACATCACCTTCATGGCCACCATGTAATGCGAGTGACGCTCGCGCGCCAAATAGACGCGTCCGAATTTACCGCGTCCCAGTGGAGCGCCCATGTCGAAGTCGCGAGAAGTCCATTCGTAGCTGAAGAAAGGCGTTCAATTAACAGGTTTTATGTCTTTTAATAATATTACTTACGGTTTTCCGTAGGCATCGTGGGACATCATTTTCAGGCACATCTGCTTGACGGGCTCCTGGTGCTCCTCGGGCACATGGCTCATCAAATTGGGCAAATGGTTGCGTGTTGCATGCTTCGTGCGAAGATGCGCCATGGCAAAACTGATTTTCAACCAATTGTTTTGCAAATATCAATTAAAACTGTAATATTTTTCGACTTTCTTTCTTTTTTTGGCGTCACTGCCGTTTTGCGCGTTTTTTTTTCGAATGATTTGCTTGTAGTAGAGATTAGGGATGGGTATCGATATAGCGATATCGATACTATATCGATATTTAGTAACGATATCCAAGCAGGAGACGATATGATATTCAATGCGATACCATTTGGATATATCGAACTTCAATTCGATATATCGAAAAATACATATCATCCCCAAATTTTCGTTTTTCCCTTCTTTTCTGTGAACGGTGATGCTGTTGCATCGTGCGTTCACGTTACACATTTTCAATATGCCAAAGTAAGTAATTTTGAATCGTTTTTAAACGAAATTATTTATTTATTTTGAAGTGCACTCACTTTCTGATCTGTGCAAGTTTTAAGTTTGTGAAATTCTGATATTCTGTTTCCTTTTAAACTGCTTAAGAAGCATTTCTTTATTTTATTTGTGAATTAATAAATATTGTTATTGTTTGAACAAACTAAATTCAATAAAATTTGATGTTTTTGTTGAAAACATAAGAATATCGTTTTTATCGATATTCAAAGCGATATTGACGATATTTACTACGATATGATATTTTCGATATGATATTATATACGATATTATTATGGATATCGATATCGTCACTTTTTTGGATATCGCCATCCCTAGTAGAGATGTTTATCGATATACCAATATCGATTTATATCAATATTGCTTTGCGATATATTAGCATGAATTGATACGATATTTAATGCGATATTGTCGATATTAACTAGAGGTGGAGAACTACCGATGGCATTATCGGCACTATCGAGCCGGCATCGATGGCAGACCTGCACTATCGATAGTAGGCGATAGTTTTTTATGACGCTCAACTCGTCACAAAAAGGCGAGCATTTGGGATCTGCAGAGCTTCGGAAACATAAAAGTTTTCTATTAATAATTATATATTTTTATGACATGGACAAGTTTCTCACTATAGAAAAGGTAAAGAAGAACCTAACGGAACTGAACAGAGTCCGAGCGCATGTTCAGTAGGCTGGACAAAAAGATTTAGACCGTCGATCTTTAGCTTTTACAATAGCTAATAGTGAAACATTATTGTTGATAACGAATTTTATTTAGTTTTATTTTTATAATAAATTGATAACGAATTTTATTTATACTTATTTTTATAATACCTAAATTATTACTAATTTCAAATTTTAATTGGAATTCTATATAATAATGTATAATATTTGGAATTTAAAATACTTATATGGTCAAATTAACACACTATCAAGAACTATCGATAGCTTTCGATGGTTTGAAAAATAATATCGCTGACGAAATGATCGATTCAGCTCATGATTGACTGAATAAGTTCATTAGTTCATCATAATGACCCGTTCATTTGATCTTTTTCAGAACGAAACGTCACAACTCTACAGACGTCCCTGTCTCTGAAACAAAGCAGCACGCGTTGTACAAACGTCATTTCAGAAATTTAATTTTTTTGTGCGTAGCAAGCAAAGAAAAACATTCATTCATTATATGTTTAGCAAACAGAGAATTGTGCGCGTTCATTTATGCAATTGTGTTATTATATCCAACAGTTTAAAAGGGCTATTGTGAAATTGTAATTATATAGGCCACGGAGAGAATCTTTGGTAAGCAAATAAAAAAACAAAATGGCGTACTAGCTTATACACACACACACACATACGCTCGCAAATAGTTGTATATTGTACCATAATTGGCATTTTTGCATTCTCTTTTGATTACATCTTTTTGGAACACATAAAGGGCGCTGAGCACGAATATTTATATAAAAGGTAAGTTCCAAAAGGTTAAAGTGCTCACACACATACACGTACATATAAAATGTCCGATGCGATGAGCGCTCCGCCGCCCCTCATACCCCAGCTGCAAGAGATGCAGCAACAGCAGCAGCAACAACAACAACAACAGCAGCAGCAGCAACAACAACAGGTAGCAAATTCAGCCGCTGCACAGCAATGGAGTAACTACGCTTGGTGGCAACAACAACAAGGCAACAATGCTGCCGCCTATCAGCAGCAATATCAGCAATATTATCAATACTATATGCGCTATCAGCAGCAGCAGCAACAGCAGCAGGTAACATCAACCATCAGCTCGTCCAATGCACCGCCTGGCTTTAGTAATGCCCTGGCGGCACCACCGCTGCCCACGGCGCCACCCCGCCCCCTCCGCCGCCAGCGCTGTCGGGTAATAATAAGAATCAACAGCAGCAAAAGAATTTTGGCGGCATACGCTTCAATTTAAATTTGAATCAAAAGCGTTTGGCAAATGCGCCAAATCCGCTGCAGCAGCAGCAACAACTGCAGCAGCAACAACAACAGCAACAACAATCCATGCAACAACTTAATATGTATAATAATAATAACAACAACAATAATGCCAATAACAACAAAAAGAAGCGCAAGCGTAATAATAAAAACAACAACAACAACAATAGCATGAACAAGCAGCAACTACAACAACAACAACAACAGACGGCAACTGCTGGATATGATCAGACGAATGTCAATTTTACTGGCATGCCTGTCAATCCATTTGCTGCCCCTTCAGTGCCGCCCACTCCTGATCTAAGCAAACCACCACCCCCCTTACCACCCACCATTGTAGCAGCAACAGCAATTGCGCCTGCTGCATCTCCACAACAGCAGCAGCAACAACCAACAGTTGCTCTGGAGCCGCAGCAACCAAACCAGGCACAGCAATCGACAACAGCAACAGCAGCATTTAAGCGTCCCAACAGTTGCTTCCAAATGGCTTCGAGTGATTCGTGGCCCGCTGCTCTAAATAAGTATGTGGCCCGTTGTTATTCCAAGTGCACCACGGACTTGGATAAGGATCAGATTGATATCTGCTTAAAGGGTAAAATAATTGCTGCGGCGAATCGCAACGAGCTCTGGACGCGCGACTGGGACAATGAGCCCATGCCGACGGTGCACAGCGAACGCGATGGCATCGATGTGGTCCTAAGCAATGTAACCATACCGCCACCGCAGCGCAGCAACTATTTTAACAAGAAACAGCAGCAGCAGCAGCAGCAACAACAACAGCAGCAGCAAGGCTCACAATCAGCTCAAAAGCTGAACCAAAAGTCGCCAAATGTCAATCAGTTTAAGCAGAAGGCAAACGCCTTCAACAAGTATAACAATGGCGGCAACTATGGACATCAGCAGCAGCAGCAGTCATCGCGCTACTCGAGGAGTCGTTCGCGGTAAGTTTAATAATATATAAGGTTGTCAAAAAAGTCTTGCGGTATTTTTATTGAATTTTCATTTGTTCATAAAATTGGTTATAATAATGCGATTTAAGTCAAATATGCGCCATTTTGTTCGATGACGAGTTCCCAACGAGATGCCAACTTCAATGCCCCTTTTATAGAAGCTCGCTTCCCTATTGTCAAAAAACTCGGAGAGCCAATTTTCACAGGACTCTCTTGTGGCCAACTTCCGACTACCAAGCTCGTTCGCCATGGACAGAAATAGGTGGTAATCACTTGGTGCGAGATCCGGACTATACGGTGGATGCAAAAGAACCTCCCATCCGAGCTCCCGGAGCTTCTGGCGCGTCACCAAAGATGTGTGTGGCCTGGCGTTGTCCTGATGGAAGACAATTCGGCAGTACAGGTCCGAATTGAGCGTTTGGCCATAGGGGAGCAGCTCATAGTGGATGATTCCCTGCCAATCCCACCAAACACACAGGCATCTTTGATCACCTCTGCACCAGAACGAAAACGTTGAAACCATCGTTGTGCGGTGGAAATGGAAACTGTATCGGGTCCATAAGCTGCACAAATTTTATTGGCAGCATGAGATGCATTTTTGCCTTTATCGTAGTAGTACTGTAAAATATGCCGTATTTTCTCTTTATTTTGCTCCATGTTTGCGACGCTATAACTCACGAACGACTAAAAACAAACAACAATAAATCAAACACGGGTTAGCGCGTGAAAAGAGCTTTCCAAAAAGCTCTAGCGTGAACCGATGCGACGAATACAACTAGAACTACGCGTTTGCAAAGACAAGCTTGCGGAAATACCGCAAGACTTTTTTGACAACCTTATACAATATTTACAAAAAAAAAATACTAATATTCTCTATTGCAGTTCGCACACGTCATCGACATCGTCGACTTCAAAATATAACAGCAGGAAGCGTTATTCTCGCTCCCGGTCCCGTTCCCGATCGCGTTCGCGCAGCAGCGACACTAGCAGTCCACCCGCCCGCAAGGTTCCGCGCAAGGCCGGCTCGCACGATTCGCTGGGCAGTGATTTTATACCCATCAATCCAAATTTGTCCAGGAAACAGCAGAAAATGTTAATGAAAAGGAATAAGCGTGCGGCGGCTGCAGCGGCAGCTGCCACAGCATCGGCATCCGGTAGTGGGGGCAAAAAGAAGACGCCGCATTTTTATGCCACGCATGCGTCGTCGGTGGGCGGTGCCGTTGATGATGACACAGCGCGCTTGCAACAGCGTGCGGCACGTTTCTCCCAGTCGAGCAGCGGCTCGTCTAAGAAATCTGTCGTCGCAATTGCAAGCTCACCGTTTGGTCTCACCACGGCCAAGCACAAGAAGAAATTGTTGGCTATGGCGTCTCGTTCATCGTCTTCATCCATGTTCTACGAGGATCATGAGGGTGCGGGTGCGGCTGGCATAGATTTACTCGATTTGCATATTGTAGGCACGTGTAGGGATTTAGAAAAGTCATTCTTGCGCCTGACCAAAGCTCCATCGGCATCGGAAGTGCGACCCGTTGAGGTGCTCACCCATTCGCTGGCCAACGTGAAGAGCAAATGGCGCACAAATCAGGATTATCATTATGCGTGTGATCAGTTGAAGTCCATACGTCAGGATCTCACTGTAAGTAGCAACCAGAGCTGGGAAAAGTGTTGAATGTTTTACTTTTTACTTAAATCAAACTATTTAAAATGTAATTAAAACAAATTCTCAGCTCTGTTCACAATTCTCCAACATCTTTGACAGTTTTTATTAATTGTAAATTTCTCATTTACATTATAGGTCCAAGGTATACGAGATAAGTTCACAGTAGAGGTATATGAAACGCATGCACGCATTGCCATGGAGAAGGGTGATCACGAAGAGTTCAATCAGTGTCAGACGCAGCTAAAGATGCTCTACTTGGAGCTGGGCAACAGCAGCAATTCGCTAGAGTTTACCGCTTATCGTATCATCTATTATATCTTTACAAAAAATACCTTGGGTATGTTTATAACTATCATTTCTGATTCTATATACGAGTGTCGAAAAATATTACTCAGAATACGAAAATTTGAAAAAAAAAATTAGGAATCGAATGATTAGGAATCCAAAATTACGAATCTGAAATTAGGAATCCAGAATAAGGAAGACAAAAATTGGGAAGACAAAAATAGGGAAAACAAAAATTGGGAAAGCAGAAATTAGAAAAAGCCGATATCAAAAATATTTTATTAAAAATTGCGCAATTTTTATTAAAATATTTTTTCAACATTTTTTTTCCCTAATTTTTTGTACTCTGAGTATTTTTCTCAATTGAAATTCCTAATCTATGATCCCTAATTTTTTCTTTCCTTTGGATTCCTAAAATTTTACTGTTTTTTTTTTTTAATTCCTTAAAAAAGTTTCGGAATTCGTATGAGGTACAATCTTTTATAGTTCTAGCTTATAATATTTTGTTTATTTGTTTTATTCTTAGACATTACAACTGTGCTGCGTTCGATAACAGCTGATCAGCGCGAGAATCCTGCGATTGCGCACGCTTTACAATTTCGTTCGGCTTGGTCGCTGGGCAACTATTGTAAACTGTTTGATTTGTACAAAACAGCGCCGCTCATGTCTGGTCACATGATTGAATGGTTCCTCGAGCGAGAGCGCAAGGCGGCACTTCGCGTAATTATTAAATCGTAAGTACTTGGATTTATCTTTGTATAATTATGAATTCTTATTAATGTCAAATTTGTCTTTGCTTGCAGTTATCGTCCCAACATTAGCGTCGAGAATGTCAAAAATGTCTTGGCCTTTGAAAGCACTGAGAAGTGCAAAGAGTGGCTAGACACCTTCAGTTTGCCCTATGCCGCAGATGGCGCTCAAATAGATTGCAAAAATGCCGCTGCCATTGCCATTTGAAGTCACACAATGAGTCGAGTTCTTCTCTGGCGTTTTATTGGTGGCTAGCAAGTGAGCCAACGCTCCACGATAAAAACAGTACACAACTAAAAAAAAACCTACACTCGGTATCCGCTTAACAAGTGTTCAGCTCAACGAGCAGAACAAGGCTCCGGCGGAATCGATGCGGCGGCTACCTCTCTCTCTCTTTTTAGGCCCTTTCCTCATCCCCAACTCTCTGTAGATTGTACATATGTATTTGATTAATTAGTGCGCGTGCCCCTGCGTATAATTTAGCAAGTGCTTTTGCATTAGTTAGCCCCCTAAAAATGAAACCTTTTGATATACATTCTGCCCCCTGTCCTCACATGTATCTCAGTGCGGTTTGCGTCTGCGTAATTCACATTTCAATCCAAAAGACCCTGTCGAATTATGAAATAACAACTAACTCGTCGTCGGCGCACGTAATCAAGGACTTTCAGCTTAATACTTCAGCTGCAATTGGATGAATCGTTGCAGACATAACATCTACTGAATTCAGCATATGGATGATCAGCACATGGCAGATGAAGCTCTTCGTCGATTTTTTAGGTCAAACCATCAGCGCTGGAAATGCTCAAAGTCATCAGCGACTCGGCACAGGAATGAAATCGCTGCAAATCAAAAGCTGGACCGGCATGTGGATGGACAAGTCAGCTGAATAGTGTATTTCAATGCTCAACTCTGCAGAACTTCGGAGACTAAGACGGGATTGAGTTTCACAAGACTCTCCTTATCGGACTGTGCCGACTTTTGGTCTCTGGATTCGCCTTCAATTCGTTTTGATGAACAATGAATGTGAATAATTTAGGTTCTTCCAGCCAATGTGACAATTAAAATTCATAAGAACTATCAAGCCTCAGATTGGGGACTTGAAATGCCATAAAGAACTGTGGAAAGTGCAAGGTGAAAATGTGAAAATGTGAACTATGAACTCTGAACTAACTGAACTGAATTTACGTCAACTAAAGCTTGAAACAGAGCGAATGTAGAGCCAAATAATCCAACTACCTTGTATGATTAACTCAACTACACCAATTAACAACAATAATATTAACATCAACAACAACATGTTATAATATGATTTACATGATACATATGATACACCTGATACACAAACAAATGTGAAGACTGTATTTTCCCAAAGTCTTAACAAATGCCAACATTTGGCTTTGTTTGTCCCTCACCTGTTTTAATCCTATTTCTTTTAAAATAATTTTAAGATTTAGCATTAATGTCTGTTATTTGTTTAAATTATTGAAAAAAGGTTATACTAATGTCTTGTTTCTCTATTGTATACCTGTATCTATATACAACATCAACAACACCATCACCAAGATCATCATCAGCAACAAGAGCAACGACAACAACAATTGCAACAGCGTGGGACAAGCTTCAAAATGTTGAAACAATCAAATCAACACCACTTATCCGATGGACTCCAAATTTATCGTCACCTTGTCAGCATGAACTTCAACTTCGGGACTTGTAAGCTCTTCCAATTTTAATCTATGGAAAACAAAAGAATAGAAATTGTATTATATATAAAATTATTGAATATTTCGCCAATGGAAATATTAAATTATTAAATAGCAATTGGCTATGTTGGTTAATTTGTTAAGTGGGGCATGTATTGTAATTATTAAATTTTATAGATTAGGGTTAATTTTAAGCACAACTTTTTTGTTGTTCACTTAGGCTAAGGTTTATTGTTGTAATTCTTTTAATTTTGATGAATGTTGAAAACAAATTGAAATCAATTGAGAATTTCAACGCATTTTTCAGCTGCTAATTACATTATTAAAAAATGCGTCTCTAGCACGCGAAAAGTGAAATAAATAGCGCGCTTTTAAAAAATATATAAATATTCACCACAAACAATGGCCTTTTTATTCAGGGGGCTCTCCCACAGGTTAAACACGTGTTGACCAAAATATCAACAAATGGGAAACACTTGTTGCTGCCTTTGTTGTCAAAACAAACCTTCCAGTTTGAAGCTTTAGCCAAGTCGCAAACCATTGTTAATTTTCAACAATTTCTGTGTGTGGGAAGAAGCTTTACACCAATGGTGAGCGGATGCTGTGCGTGGTTGTTGACTTTGAAGACGACCGTGTGGCGACTCGCGGTCCTAGGGGGAGCAACTGCTATTTAAGGATGCTGCGTTGCTGCCTTAGCTTCAGTTACCGCGCGGCGCTTGAGTTCGTTGGATCGAGCTGAAAACCTGGCAACTGAAAGTGGACCAACATGATAATCAAAAGATAAATAGCTTAAAACAAAATCTTGTGAGAGCAGTGAACACAAATTAATAATCAAAATGCAGAAAAACTAAAAATTTAAAATTATTAGTGTATTACATGCGCAGACAGTGTTGTTTTATGATTAAATAAAATTTAAAATAAAAAAAAATCAATTAATAAATTCAAATTGTGAATTAATTTTCGTCTAGTTGTAAAGTTTAGTAAAAGCGAAAAGGTAAATTAAAAAGTGTTAATATATTAATAATATGAATAGTTACAAAACTAATTATTTTAAACAAAACTTTAATTTATTTTAATTTTAATAAATTAATTTAATCTTTTATTTATCCATTCCGAGGCATAAATAACAATTATTGCAGTTGCTTAGCTAATCTGTCAAGTTTTGTTGCGATTAATGTAAGTTAAGTATACGCTAGGTGAACTTTATTTACCTTGTATATTTACAAAGCCTGAAGCACTGAAATAATTAAACATTGTCAAAAATTGGCTGTAAATGGTCCATAAATTCTGCTGCATAAAACAATAACTGCCCAATTGTTTACCCAGAGTAATCACTCAAAATGTGTACATAATCCAATTGGCAATTGATTAATGCTGCCATTGCCAATTTCATCATTAAATTTGTAATTAAATAAATTACTAAATGGCCAGGCGACTAAATTGGGCCATGAAAAGGGCTGTGACAATCAAACCAAATGCTGAAAATTGTTTTTCCAAATGAAGTCAATTAATTACGAATACGAATAAATCATCTATGATAATGTCAAGCGTCCCAAAGTCTGGGTCAGGCACTTAACTGTAGCCACAATTAGTCTTTTGCAAATACAGTTGGAAATTATTTCTTGCCAAAGAGTTGATGTCTTAATTAAAACAATAATTAACTTTGATGTAACTTGGGTACTCTTCATAACTCGATTGAATAAATTTAAAAACAATTAGCTCAGCATAACAGGCACTTTAAACGCATACCCTTCGAGTATTCACATGTATGTATGTCTGTGTTCCTCTTTAGACAATTCAGCGAAGTTTGCTCCACTTTTGGAGCACCATCTGCCACCATTTGCCCGTTTCTCTTGCCTTTCAGGCCCGTCGCTTCCTTCACAATGTCACACATTTTTCATCCTCTCCCAATGTTTGACTGCCATTTGTATATTAAAATTGTAATGAAATAGTTTTGCATTAAATGCAAGAGGCCGAATTTCTTTGTTAACTTACTTCAAATAACTTTTGAAACTCATTTCACTAATGATATTTCCCAGTCATTTAGTGTAGCGTGCAAAAGTCAAAACAAACTGATTGTTGTACAAATGATTGATGCACAAAGTATTCAAGAATTTTATAAATATTTAATAAAATTTAATTTGTAAAGCTGCATGTGTAAAATCAAAGTGTTGTGGACATTTGCTTTAAATCGGACAATAGAAATTTGTAAATAATTGTAAGCCAATAAAATTATTTTAAATTGAGTTAAATTGGTATGGAAACTGACTTTGTGATACCAGAACCAAATGGTACCAAATAAAGTATAACAAAACTTTAATTTAAATTTAGATACTTATGTTTTCATTTTATTATTTTTTTTAAATTAAATTTTAAAATTTAATTTTTTTAATCTTTAATAAGTAAATAATTTTAGACAAGTTAAATTCCTTGTTTAAAATGAGAATTATCTACTTAAATTTAAGGTGTTGTCTGATTTGATAAGCTTACCTTTAGCGGATATTTATGTAATTTATTCCATGCTCAATCCAAATACGCCCCCTTTTTTTGGACGGGTATAATGAATGTATTCAGTTGGCTTTTACGTATCAATTTCAAACAACAATATATAAATATTGACAAGGGCAACAGGCAAAGGAAAAAACAGCCGCAGCTGCTACTGACATGATCCAAGAATGCATAACATAACAGCATACGAGTACATATATAATTTTATTTATGTGTTGCCAAACAAAGTGCGAATATTTATTTTGTATAACTTTTCTTGTCGATTTTTTTTTCTTCTAAAGAACATCAAGTATGCGTACTTGCTGCTTTTGGTAAATAACAAAAAATGGGGATACCTTCAAAGGATGAACCCTAACACGGCATCCTTTCAAATGTTAATACCGTGGAGACCTGCGTCAGTTGCGTGTTCCATTCTGTTGGGTTACTCAGTTAGTCTTTTAGTGGGTCAGGCTTGTTTATCTTTGATTTTCTTTTTGATTTGTTTTATAAAGTTTTAACCATGTACAATACTTGCACGAGTATACGATGTTTCTTCCCAAAATGAACCCATTAATTATTTATGTCTCTATAAAAAACATGCACGCATTAATAATTAAAAGTCTTAACTTTTCACTCACAGTCAAAATAATTTGATGCTACTATAAAAAGAAACTACAAATGGTTATGAAATATTTTTATGCCGAAAACTGTGCTAATTTGCCCCACAGTGCTAAAAAAATGGGCAAACCGCAGGATATCGCAAGATGACCAGCTTCCTTGCTGTGCTGTCTGTATTCTGTCTAAAGTCCAACACTTTACAACATCCTACAATGTGATTATTTATTTTCGATGGTAGCCGCACTTTATCGTGCAAATATTGAGTTGAGTTGCTTTTACAATTTGTGTATTTGCATAGCAAGAAATGAACTCGGGCCTAGCTTATATTTATGACACTCAAGCATTATAAATTTGTTGGCATGTGTGGGACGCAATTTTGCACTTTGTGCACGAAAGTATGCTACACTTTTTGTTATTTAACTGTTTGGCTCCCAAACCATTTTAACGGGTTTTCTTAACAGATTTGCTGTTCGCTTTGCATTGTGCATAACAGTTGTATTAAGCCTTTTTTGTTATTTATTTTGTTTTTTTTTCAGTAACTGTTTTGCCTTTGTCTTGCCAATTGTGCGACGCTTTCAGTGCTGCGATTTCTCGATGGTTTGGTTTGGTTTGCTTTTCTTTTTCTCTTTTGCTGCTTGTTTTGTTATTTTTATTTTGCTTTTTGTTACTCTTGTGTTGTCATTTGAGATAATACGAAAAAGCATTCAGGCTTTTGCAGCATTTGTCGTTTTGTTTCGGTTTTCCTTTGATTTTATTCGAGTTTATTTTAAAGCAATTGATTGGATTTAAAATAATGATTGAGCAAAGCTGCCGTTGTAATAGTGTCAAGTGGTGTGGCATACGTGTTGAAGCGTGAGTGGTTAAATGTGTTGGCAGTTAGCTTCGTTTTATCCAATCAAAGACGTAGGGATTTTCCCACAAATGTTACAACAGAAGTCGCATTTTATTGTACAAAAGACACACTTTGGGTAAATCTTTTTTAGGCCTATTTTAAAGTACAATTTATTTGTAAATTGCTGAAATTTTATTCTTTCCTACAAAGAATGCCTTACATATTTAAGGACAATAGAAAGATCACATATTTGTCTGACTGTTCATTTAAATATACGGCGAAAACAAAAGCCTAAAACCCACTCAAAGTATGTCAATTGAGCAACTTGACCATATTCAATCACTTTGACTAAGTGGCAAAATAGCCGACAGCTAAAAAAATAACAGCAACTGTTGGCTATCAGCAATGAAAATAGACCTTCCCTATCAATTAATTGATTGATTGATTGATTAGCCAAACAAATAAAATACTTCAACTCGCTTTGTGGCCTACACAATAAAAACAAAGGAACAAATTAAACTAAATAAACCAGAATGCGGTTCATCATCTCGTTCGCTTAAGCAATAACAATCGAGTTGAATGTGTTTGTTTTTTTTTCCTCTTTATTATTATTTGTTTTTGTGTGTTGTGTCTGCGAATCAAAGCGTACGCCAATGTTTGTGATTTGAATTTAAATGTGTGCCGAGTGCTCATTGAGCCTAAATTGGTAGAAGAGAGTTCTACGATGTCAAACCGCTTTGTTTAATGCCAGCATGCAAATGTTTATGGAATTCGAAAACATACGCATACACATGCCAAAGCCAGCCACAAATCAAAAGCCAACGCAAATATATTTAGTTCAATGGCAACCGATTCATTCAACCGATTCACTCAGCGGTCAACAAATTGCTGTGCCATTATTTTTGTGTTGTTTGTGTGTGTTTTATTATAATTTTTCACCTGCTGGCTACCTAAACTGATGAGTATCAAACAGATAGTGAGGGCCTGAGGGAAGCGCACAAAAGTAGGCAACAAATTTGTGCATTCGAAAATAAAGGACAACGTAGGGGATAAAATATTAGGCGATATTAATTCTAAATCAGGTGAACATGTCAGAATAAACTCTGCAGTTGATCAATGTCGTGCCAATTCATTACAATATATACTGTTTAAATTATATGAAAAATTGAATATTAATGAAATTCTTCTTAACAGTTTTTATGAAAATCAATAGAAAGAGAAAGTATTTCATCAGTAATATAATAAAGGTCTGCATGAATCATTTATTTCTTACTGTACAGTACTGTACAGTAGTATACTGTACTCATTATTTACTGAACTCATTTTTTTTGTACAGTAAATTCAATAACTCACTGGGAGTGAGTGACAGCTAAAGTTGTTCTCATTAAAACATTGTACAACAAACAAAATAATAAGTACCCTTGAGTGGCCTGTCACACAACTGTACAAATGAGTATAAGGAGAGAATTTGGGTTCAGTAGCTTGCAAAACATTGAAATGGATTCTCTAGAAAATGTACGTCTTTTTTTTTTTTCTCAGATTTTTATCAACCAGTTCAAGACGACAATATCTCCTCAATTATATCACGCGAAATAGAGGCATATCAGAATGTTAACATTCAATATACTGAAGACTTAAATGTCCTGAATTGGTGGACGAATAATAGGGACCAATTTCCTTTACTTTTCAAAGTTAGCTGCAAGATTTTAGCTGTACGAGCAAGTAGTGCTGCATCCGAAAGGTGTTTTTCAAAAGCAAAAACTTTAATATCTGAAAAACGCAGCAAAATAGCCTCGAGTAAGGAGATGGTTAACAATATAATGTTCTTGAATTCAAACATAGAAGAACTTCACGAGTCTTGCATGTTATAAAATATAAGCAATAAATGTATTTTTTTTATTAATTTTTTCATTTTGTTACACTCTAGCTGTCAAATGTTGTTCTCAAAAATAACTCAGTGTACAGTGAATGTACTGTACTCAAATAGACTGTACTCATTTTTACTGTACAACGTATATAGTGTACTCAACATTATCTGACATTCATTTCAAAGCTGTTCAGTAAAAAGTGTACCCATTTTAGAGTGAATAATTCATTTGCCCTTTTGAATGCATTCATGCAGGCCTCTATAATATAAATATAAATAATAATAAAGCAAGTTAGGCTTTGCTTTGTTTAGAAAAGTTAACTTTCAAGTGGAGGCTTTAAGCGCATTAATTATGAATATACTCCAAAGAGTCCCAACTGAATATTTGCAAAACTTTATACTTAGACCACCCTCGACCCTTGGCTATACCTGGCCAACAGATGATGATGTATTTGGGGCTAACAGCTGTGGCAACTGAACAACGGGTTAACGGAATCAGCCGCGAATGAGTTGACAAAATGAAAGGCATTTTGTATTTGTCTCGAAAACTTCAACAGCTGGTGTCAAGTAGGCGTGAAAAGTGCTCAAATACATTGTTAATGTGAAGGTTAAGGTTCAGGCCTTTCAAATGCAGATTAACGGAAACAAAAGGATTCACAGCTGTTGCCTGGCTGGCTTCCTCCCTCCCAAAGTTGCGAGGCGTCAGGAAATAGGCATATAAATGAATCTATATCAAACAACATTTAAAGGTGTACTAATTGAATTTTCATAGAGTCACAGGCTGAGTCGCTTTTTTGATTAAGCAATTTATGTTGAGCCGCACATAATTAAGCCACAGCAGAAAAGTGGAAATTTAGTTTGTGGCTTTCGCTGCTCAGCATGGCGGGAAATTGCCATAAAGATACTTTTAATTGCTACTAAGTGCTGGCAGAGCGAACATCGCGCACTTATCTAGCCCCGAGGCAAATGAAACACTCAGAAGTTAGCAAGTAGAAAGCCAGCAAAAGTCTCGGAGGGCAAATCGAGTCTCAGCTGTGACTTGTCTCATCTGAGTTATAGTTGCGAGAATTGTTGCTTCGGAAGTGTAAGTTAGTGTTGCCTGATTTGAAAGTTAATGAGCTGCGCATTGTCTACGCACAGGATGTGCCAGGATTTAAAAGTTTACCTGCAATCTACTTTAAATTAAATGGTTTGAAATTGGCAGATCAGCTCAAGCAATAGACGGTAACAAATTCATTACAGTTGAGCGGATTTTCAACGGCCTTAAATTTATAGAAGCTGTCGATTTTGTGAACAAAGTTAAATTGAGCTGTGTTGAGATAATTTATTTAAAGCAGCGAGAAAAGTTTTATACAAATTTTAAAACAGTTTATATAAATTTGTAATTTCTATATAAAGTTTATTTATTAAATTAAAGTAATTGATTATATTTAATATTATTTTATTTTTGAATTCAGTTTTTCCTTTTAATGATATATAGTGATCAATTTAAATTATGTAAAACTATACAACATTTTTTAA
>JBAMBJ010003585.1:0-14282 GCA_037043495.1 Drosophila recens
TATGACATTAAACTTGCTGCCCGTATCAAACAGTGCTATGCACTTTTTATTGTCAAATGCAACTTCTTTGCGTGTTATCTCGACGTTTGATTGTAAACTTCGCGCATTTGCGGTTGCTACACCATGTCTGTCATCTTCCTCGCAATCTTTAGAAATGTGCCCGAATTTGTTGCACCTGTAACACTTTCGACCTTTTTCTTTATTTTGGCAATTATTCGATATATGCCCTTTTTCACCGCAATTATAACACTTCAGGTCTTTCTTGAATTTTTTGTTTACACCATTGTTTTTCTCGTCTTTTTCTTTCACCGTGTCACTTTTGCGTTTTGATTTTTCATTTCCCACCTTGATTTTCTTTCTCCATCATTATTTTATACGACTTTAATTTTTCTTTAAACTGCGTCATATTTTTCGTGCCATATAAAATTGTTTTGTTCACACTCTTTTCGTCTACGCCGTCAATCACATACTGTATGAACGCGTCATCTGCAATTTCACCACGTGAGGCAATGTCTTTCATTTTGTAAAAATACTCAAAAACGCACTCATTGTTGCCTCGTTTTGTTTCTGCGAGCTGCTCATGAATTTGCTTGCTGGTCACACTCGATTTGAACTCCGTTAATAAGGCCTGCTTGAGCGAATTCCATGAATTCAGTCCTCTTTCACTCAATACGAACAATTTCGCAATTCCTTTTAATGCCTTTTTTCCGAACAAAAACTTTTGAAACTCATTCCACTGCATTAGTGTCGCCTGTTCTTCATATTCTTTTATCCACACTTCGACTGGAATAGTATTAGTGCCGTCAAAACTTCGGATGCTCTCTTCTACATCGCGGAAGCTAATCGCAAATCGTGGCGTCATCATCGTGTCTCTTTCTATCTCATTGTTTCTCACAGCGTTACTTCTTGCAGCTGCGACTTGCCTAATTTCGTCATTCTTTGCACCGTCTTCTACGCTTCTGTGTGCCGCCGTTTCAAACGAAGCGTTGATTTCTTCGTTGTCCTCTTCGTTTTCGTATTCGTCGTCAGTTTCGTTGTCGCGCGCTTCGCCGTACGCCAATATGCTGCCCGAACGCAAATTACGAAAAATATGTAAGTGTAGGTCAACGCTCGAATAGCTGATACCTAACACATTGCATATTGCGACAAGATCACTGTGCGTCAAATTATCGACTGCGTAGTTTTTCTTCGAATCGTATTCTTCGCTGTTTTCGTCAAAATTGAAACCAGAAAATTCGCGTAACCTTTTTCTGTTATTTCTGTCTCCGTCTTCTTCGAACACAAACTTATGCAATGCTGCTATGCACTCTCTCTTACTCGCACGCAGACTTGCACTTATAAAATCATTTAAACACGCCATTGTTTAAAAAATGATATTCTCCCTTCGACTTTTCACCTTTAATTCGACTTTTCACCTTAATACGCATTTCCTTAATCACGCCCACTTTTGTTCATATCCACTTTTGTTCATATCCCGGACGAGCCTCCAAAATGTGGGGTTTTATATTTAAGTATAAGGTTTATTGGCGATGATTAAGTATAAGGTATAATGTTTGTTTACACGTAATTAAATTTCACCGTTGATTGCGACGTTAGCAAGCTCGTTGTTCTCACAACCACACTAGGCCGAACTTCAAGCTGCTTCCCCGTTGAACTCTCGTACAAGACTTCTTGCTCGTTGCCGCCACCGTGCAGCACGTTGCCTTTGTTCTCGATCGTTCTCTTCTTATTCGCCGCCTTGCGAATTCGCCGTCGTCGTCTTTGCATCTTTGTTGCTCGTCGTCTTTGCAACATTGATGCCGTCGTTGCTGCTCGTCGCTGCTACTCGTTGTTGTTGCTACTCGTCATCTTTGTCACTCGTCGTTGTCTAGGGAATCTTTGCTGTTGCATCGGTTGGAATTAGTGTACACAGCTATACACTAACCCACATGCATGTGTATGCGTTTATAAATAAGCCTTAAAACCTTTGAAAACTTCTTTTGTACTACAGATCTAGTCCAAATTATGGATCAAGTTTTAAATTAAAATGTTTAAGTCGTTCAAACAAAAATCGATTTGTTAATACAAAATTAACGAGTTAAAGTACTTGAAAATCGCTTTCGAAAAAAATCAACATGTAGATTTCGATTCACAGCGAATTCTTTAGCTGGGTCACGTTGTGGGTGTTAGAAGACAAATAATACGTATTTGCACGTACATACATAACTAGTATACAATTTAAATAATACCCGCAACATCGCAGCCGAAGATTTGATGCCCTTGTGGAGCGCTGCATTACATTTTCGACGGATCGTTCCAACTGTGATACCTATATGTAAATGACAATATTCAGGTATGCCACAGAAATCTCTGCCACGTGAATTTCACGTCAATAATTCATTTCTCCGTGCCACAGTCCACAGACCTGAACAATTTTGGGTGAAACGAAATCATCATTCAATCCACTGGCATCCGATGCCATGAGAATAATGTCACGATTATTTGTCAGAATTTTTGAATTTAGAGTTGTCAAGTAACTTTTATTGTTTGCCGCGCCAATAACTTTGAAATTTATTTCAGCTACACAATATCAATTATTATATAAATAAATTAAATAATAATTTATTAAAGAAGAAATACAATAAAATCCTTCTATTCTGCAATGATAAACTTAAAAAAGTTGCTAAACAAACCCTTGGGAAATTTAATCTGAGAAGGGACCAACTCGAACAGCCTAGTTCGAAAAGGTTGGTGAGCATGCTAAAAACTATAAATTACTTGAAGTTCTGTGTCACGGAGAAATTTTCGAAGTGGAATTGCTTTTCTCTGAATTCGATTTCACTTGTGATTTCTGTAGCACGCCTGATTATTTTCATTCGATTGTTTCTATGGCAGCTACATGATATAGTAATCCGACTTCTACCAAATTTGGTCAGGATGTAACAAGCAGTCCCAAATAGACAATCTGAGAGTTTGGTTGAGATATCTCTAAAACCAAGTAAAATTGCATACTAAATATTAATTACTAAATCTTAATTTTCGAACATTCGTTTCTATGGCAGCTATACAATATATTCTACCGATTTTAACCAAATTTAGTAAGAATATAATAAGATGCAAATATACAATCTTAAGAAACAAAAAAGATGTTCCTACTAAGCAATTCTTTCATAGTTTGAACTTTACAACTTTGCACAATAAAATTGTCTCAACTGCGATGAGTGAATATTTCAGTTTTAATGATTTAACTATTTGGCCTACAAAATGATCAGTCAGGACGAAAAGCTTTTAATCAGGGACCTTAACTTTTATAAGTTTTAAAATAAAAATTGGAAATTAACAATTATTTTCAAATTTGTATTTTAAAGTTACGAAATAACAATTATTCTTAATTTTTATTCAAAAAGTCAAAAATAACAGTTAAAATTCAATTTTTTTTTAAGTTGAGAAATAACACTTATTACTAGGGATGGCAAGATTAATCATATGATACACAATAATCGATTATTTTGCTTCCATTGGCGATTTAATTGTATCGTAAAATGTGTTGCGATTAATTGTAAAATTGAAACAATAATCGATTATTCGATCAAATTATCGCGTCGTTGCCAACATTTTTTCAGGGAAGCACACATGGAGATTTTACTCCAAAAAAATACTAGCAAAAATATATTTGGAAATTTTTTTTTTGCAGTTACTCTTAGAATTGTTTAACAAAATTTTCTGCATCTAAATATTTTTTGTGAAAAATCGAGGAAAAAAGTTGAAAAAGTTGGCTTTTACATAAATTTGAAATTTTCGAGGGGTACTTAATGGGTTAAAGAAAGTTTTGTGTCATTCAAACGGAATTTAAATGACCTTTCCATTGATGAAAATATGTTAACGATAACGGCTCAAATAAGCCTTAAATGTCAAAATTTGACCTGCATCTCTTTAAGTTGTGAGACACTGAAATTATATTTTTTGGGCATTTTATTATTGTTTTTAATTTTTTTTTGCTATACAATAGCATTGCATAACACAATATTTTAAAAAACTATAACAAAAATTAATCATTTGATTAATCGATTATTTTTATTTTTCGTCGATTAATTGCAATTAATAATCCCGTAGCTTAAATTAATCATATGATTCAATAATCGATTAATACATTTTTTTTGCCATCCCTACTAATTACTGATTTTTTCAATAAAAACAAATAATAAGAGTTTTTTTTTGTGTTTTTTTTTAAACTTTTTTTTAAAAATCAAAAAATAAAAGTTAACTTGAATATCATTTGATCCAAGTAGTGTATTAAAAAAATTAAAAATTATTCTTGATGTATGACTTGAGACCTTTAATATAATACACCACATGTCCTTCAAGAACAAATATTAAGGATCCGATTATTTTCTAATACTATTTTTAATTTTTCTTCAATAATATGTTGCAGTAATATATACACGTATTGTAATCATTGGCAGACCAAATACCAATTGATACTAAAAATACTAAATACTACAACATTCAACATGCAACATTAATATTTGTAATACACCACTTGGCTCAAAATATATAAAGCTTAACTTTTATTTTTTGATTTTTAAAATAAAAGTTACGGAATAAATCTTACTTGTCACTTTTAAAATAAAAATCTAAAATTTCTCTTATTATTTATTTTTATTAAAAAAATCAGAAATAAGTATTATTTCTAAACTTTAAAAAAAAATGAATTTTAGTGATTATCTTTTAATTTTTAAATAAGAATTAAATTTGATTTATTTCTAATAAATTAAAATATAAGTTTTTGGTTGATATCGATAGTTCCGACTGAAATAGGAATTTTGGTGTTTACCATTTTACTGTAGGATATTTCCTTCACAGTGATTTTTTTTAGTTGAAATTAGCGTTCATAACTCTTATTTGCAGTCTCTGCTTTAAATATATAACCTATTCCATTTACGTATTCTTACCGATAACTTGGACAAATCGATAGAATAAATCGAAGCACCAGCATTTAGTATATGTTACCCATCCATTACTGGAATCTTTAGAATCAAAATCACTGTTAGTTTCGGCAATTGTTGATAAAATTGTTTTATCTTTGTAATTATTTATTTCTGGTGAGAAGAAGGGGAATGGAAGGGGAAAATGAAATCAACATCTCGTAAGGCGATGTCTGACAGTTTGCATTTTGAAAAATGGCTACCTGGGCAGCCAAATACCCAAGTCAAATCAATTTCAAGCGTTTTGCACGTTTTCAAGTTTCACATTTTGCATTTCCATTTTCACAAATGCTGAAATGAGAGAGAGAGAGAGAGGAAATGGGGAAGAAGGACAACGAAAATGGCCAACGACCAGGCCAATAAATTCAGCTAAAGCGACGCATCAATAAACCGTTAAATAGCGGTAACAATTTCTTTGGTTTCGTTTTGGTCTTTTGAAGTTGCCGCCCTCTGATTTATGTGTCTCTGATGTCTGCGATTTTTCAACCTTTGGTAATTTGATTTTTGCATATTTGTAGCCAGCTAACCATGCCCATTCCAGCGCCGTGGCCGAAACCCCCTTTAACAGCCATTTGGCAATTTGATTTGTATCTACGTAATGGAATTTGGTTGTGAGCATTGTAAGTTATCCCATCTGCAGATACATGAGAATTTCTTCAATTTCACACTCGTGAGACACATGCAATTGCAAGTTGTCACGCCACCTGGCGGTCAGATTGGATAAACGTCATCCTATTGATGCGATGACAGTTGAACTTTTCATATAATATATTGAATTTATTTCGAGAATTCTAAACAAATTTGATCAGAATCGGATTGCCATGTCTTTGGAAAATAATAGTCCCGATTTATGAGACATATGTGTACTAAAAAGGTCCTTAAGCCGAATTAATTGTTCTTCAAGAACCGAAAACAGAAACGTTTTTACTGATACTAACTATTTACGTTAATTTTACTAAAAAGTATTTAATTTTTTCTAATAGTATATATAGTTTTTCTTTGTATTAAAAAGTTACTTAAACTTTAACTGAGGCTTATAACTTTTAATTGTGATGAATGCTAAAAGTGTATCGACAAAGCATCGTGTGCTCGATTATAAATGTTTCGGGCGAATGACAACATATGTGTTAACTTTAAAAATATCACATTTGCCCATGTGAAACTTTGTACAGAAAGTACATTCTAGAAGTGATACATTTACCTCGCGGGCTATAAGTAAGATCAAAATCGGGCTATATCAAATTCGTCGATTCGTTATCAAACGATAATCATATAATCCTAGCCAAGTTTATCATATTTTCTGGGTCTTCAACAAACAAAATTAAAATAGAAATCAAGAGATTCGGGAACTGCAATAGATCCCTTATCTATCGACAGCACGATGATATCCGGCTCAGTTTCTAAGATGTACAGTGACGAGGAGCGTGACTTTGTGTCCTCCAATGTCAGCTCAAATTGTCCAATAGTTGAGGATCCTCGAATCCATTTAATCAGCTACACAAAACGGTATACGAATGTTGCTCGACTGATACGGCTCAAGTTTATTGCCCAAGTGTGCCCAAAGCTGCGAGTGGAGGCCCTGGAACTGGCCATCAATCATGTGAAGACCACATACAATGTCAAGATGTACGAGGAACTGTACAAAGCCCTCTCCATCGAGGTGCAACGTGGAGGTGGAGTGTCGGAGGCTGCTTCCAGCTCATCCAGGGAGACCTCTCCAAGGTGCAGTACATCGAAGCCGATGAACAGTGCTTCCAACAAGGCGTTGCCTTACGACGCCTATTGGGTGGAGGACAACACCATGGAGGCGACGCTGCTGCTCCAGGAACTGGATGCAGAGCTCAACTTTAAGAAGTCCAACTCGGGCAATGCCTATGTGCGTCGGATTCTCGAGGAGATCGGCGACTATCATGTGAAGAGCGGCAATCTTCAGTTGGCCGTCAAGTTCTATGCCCGAGCTCGTCCCTATTGCACCAGCAGCGATAACGTGATCAGTATGTTCCGCAACCTGATCAGGGTCTCCATCTATATGGCCAACTGGTGGCATGTCCTCAGCTACATTGATGAGGCCAAGCACTACGCCTCTGGATTTCAGAGCCTCAACCGGGAAGTTCCCGCTCGTCTCAGCTGTGCTGCGGGTCTGGCCAACCTTGGTCTCAAGATCTACAAGACGGCGGCTCATTGTTTCCTGCTGACGCCCTTCGATCGGTATGACTACGATAAGATTGTGGCGCCACAGGACGTGGCTTACTATGCGGGTCTGTGTGGTATGGCCACCTTGGAGCTGGAGATGCTCGAGCTGGGCTGCCTCAATTCGGAGACCTTCAAGCCCTACTTTTCGCTCTCCCACAAGATGTGGGAATTACTGGCCAACTTTGTCAGCGGCAATCTCGACACCTGTGTGAAACTCCTGCGCGACATCGAGGGCTACGTAAGGCTGGATGTTTACCTGGCACCGCATGTGGATGCACTCTATGGCAAGATCTTGGCCAGAATTCAGGACATGAGACATGCCAATAGTTTAGTCAGAGAACAAAGCTCATCTACAATGCTGAGCGAGCTGGAAGTTAATGCTAAAAATACTAATTTTTACACAGACAATAATGTGTAAAAAATTTGTCATATATATTTCATAGCATTCGATATGCAGTCTGAAATTTAGTTGCTCTGGAATTCCATAGGATGGCTAAGAAATATATGATACTATATAAAGATATAGTAAGGATAGAGATACTCATAAATTAGAGAAGGTATAGTAAAATAGGAATACAACTCGACAAAGAATAAATAGAGAAAGCATAGTTGCGTATATAATACAAATTTTTTTATATTTTATAATAAACGTTTTTATGAAATCATTCATTATTGTGGATGGTTATCAATTCTGCCGTGTTTTTTTTTCAATTATCTTATTTACATACTATGCACCGTCACTGTACTAAAAATACCAACGGACTGTCATTATTTCATTTTCATCACTTGTTGTTAGTTGTGCCCCAAAAATATTACATTCCTAACTTTGAGCAACAATAAACAAACAACGAAAGGATATGGAGGCTGAAGGAAAGGAACCTCCATGATGCAAAGTTTTTAGCTTTCAGTGCGACTTTCTGCTTCATGTTTCTTTTTCGCTGGCGCACCTTTTACAGTTTTTGGCACTTTTCTTGCCAACGAAAATTGTTGCTCCTCCTCGCTCGAAGGGAAGGCAGATTTACATAGACATTCGCATATTTTCTGCTGCCACTAACAGAGACAGAGAGTGGAAAGTAAGCCAGGCAATAACTATGAACACGAACGCGATACGGAAGAAAGGGATGAGTGAATGCACGAACTGGGGATGATGAGCTGGTGGTGCAGAGGGTAAGTGGAAACATGATGAGCCCAAAATATTTTTATGAAAAGCGTGTGATTTTCATGCTGCTTTTTTATGCGAATATCAGCAGACCTACGGAGATGCTCTTAAAAAATGGAGCTGCACATGATTTTCATATGAATTTTGCTAAACCAAGCAGAAGCGTGATAATCATTTTATATACCCCAAACATATTGCTTTATTACAAAAATATATAATATATTTAAACTTACAGCACAATATTTATGGCATCATATTTATGATTGATTTATTTTTCAGCAGCTGATTTAAAACATTTTTTTTTTGTTTTCTAAATTCACATTTTAACTGTGATGATAAATTAATTTTATTTATAATTTTAAATACTTTAGTAAGCTTTAAAGCCACTGCACGCTGTTTTTAATTAATAGTTTTTTTTAGAAGAGAATCTTCAAATAAAAAATGGTTTTAATATATTTTAGCAATGGATTGGGGCTTATTACTTCTTTGTTTTTCTGCTGGTTATAAAGGAATAAGTTAAAAAAAGTTTTTTATTTCTGTGTCATTCTGTCCCAATTATTTCAGCTGAATTTTCTTGATTTCTTTGCTATTAATTCAAGAAATTTCCGGTGTACATATACATACATATGAACACTTACATTCAAAGCCAAACCATTCGAGAGCCGGAATAATGAAATTATAAAAATGTATATAAATGAAAAGATACTTTTGCAGAATATAAAAAAAATGAAATACATTCATAAAAATTAAATCATTTCTCTATTTCGTTTTGGTGCCAGGATATATCTTGCTTTTGTATACCGAAAGCGACATCATGGAATCAATCGTACAGGGTATCCACAAGTCGACCCTACTCAAGTATACAATTTTAACATGTTTTGTATTATTTTTTTCTAACTGCGACAAAAGTCGGCGAGTGAAATCTGCTTCAGCACCAGCAACAAACCCAAAAACAACAACAAACAACATAATTAAATTGTCGTGTGCTCAGTAGAACGAACGAGCGAACTTGGCACTCACAAAGAGCTCGGAATATGGAGGTGTCCCCGCCCAACTTTCAGCCATTCGTCTCGCCGCCTGTCCGCGTTCTGCATTCCATTGAGGGGCGCTCAAAAGATTGACGCCAAATCATGAAATATTGCACAGTTGAAGTGATTATTATGAACTCTTGAAGAGTAGCTGTAGACACATAAGGAGTCGAAAAAAAGATACTCGTAACGAGCTTTAAGTGAGGCAAAGAATTTTTTTAATAAGCACATGCCTAACCATCCTCTCTCGGCGGCTATTCAGCCCAACAGGTAGCAAAGATAAAAATAGTGAAAATAGTGGAAGTTGAGGAGATTTTCTTCAATGAAACTATAAACTAATCACCAACTTTCAACACGATTGAGCCATAAATAGTGAGAAAACAAACAATTGTGTGACATGAACTGTGTTAGCAGGAAGAAAATTGAATTATTGGTTAATTAATTCATTTTATATTTACTCTGCATATATTACTTGTATAGTTCTCACACAGTCCTCGGATAAAGTATTTCTCATGACAAAACTCTAAATCTAATTGTAAACAAAATTTAAAGAAAATACCGGATTCAAATTAGAAGTACAATTTATTTCCGTATGGATCGGCAAACGCGCGAAAGAGGCTTGGTGGCTGCTGCGGATAATTAATGCGTTCTGTGCGAGAGGCAATCAAAACGACGACTGACCACTGACGCTTGTCAGCTGCTCTTCTTCGGTTATGCACTTTGCCTAGCGCTTACAAACTATTATTTAAAAGTGTAAGAGAAACTAGAGCTAACATAATTACAAACTAAGGTACTTCAATATATACACTTCAATAGAATTTCATTTTACTAACTAATAACTAATCTATGACTTAACACTAATCATAATTTGAACTTACTTTATGTTAAGTTTGGCATCAATGGAATGGTCATTAAAATTCCGTTTTAATGATACAAATTTTTCCTTAACCTAATAAGTACCCATTGAAAATTTTGAATTTTTGTAAAAGTCTACTGTTTTGACTTTTTTCTGGGTCTCAAATAAAAAATGTTTTGATGCAAAAAGTTTCTCCAAACAATTCTAATAGTGGCTGCAAAATCTCTTTGCTATTATTTTTTAAGATTTTTTTTTTGAAATTGAACTGAAAACTACTTTTTCAGCCACTTTTCCTCCTTTCATATAAAATTTTTCTGAGATTATCCCATACAAAAAATCATAAGAATTACTAGCGAAGAGAATTTTGAAAAAAAATATGTTTGCAGTGCACAGGTTCATATATAATATTTATATTCGTATCATGGATTTATATGGTATTTTTTAGATGTATGGTATGTATATCAAAAGCATCGTTTTTTCTGATTTTTATTGGATAATAATGTTAAATAAAAGCCACTATTTAATTTACATTTTAAATATTTACTATTCATTTTGTTTTTATTTACTTGCATTTCCAACACGCTAATAAGAGCTGCCTGCCACCCGACGAAGTCTTTGCAGACGCTGACTTAACAAATATCCAGGCAGCATCTCATCTTGGCCAACTTTGTGCATGACATTTTGTGTTGAGTAATTCTCTTGTAATGCGGAAGGAAGCGAAAAACAACAGTGCACTGCGACTTCCGCAACTTCCGCACAGATGGGAAGGGGAACGGAGGATATGACTTAAGAAACTTTAAGGCGAAACTGACCTAGACGAGCTGCCCGGACAAAGGAGGAGCTGACTTCATGAACGGGTTAAGGTTCGGGACGAAGGAAGATAAATTGCTGCAGTGTTTAGTTAATACTTGAGCTCCTGAACGATTCGCCCTGCAATTCCTTTTGGCCCCATACGCATTCAATACGCCCAGAAAAACAAGAAGCAGCAGCTGGCTGGACAAGTTTATATTTTGTTGCATTGACTTCCGCTAAAAGATGCTAAACTAGAATAACATTTTTTGCTTCGCAAGGAGCAGGGCCAACAATAGGGATGGAGATAGAACAGAAGTAGCGCTAGGAAATGGGCAAACAGGAAAAGTTAAACAGAAATTAAGCGCAGCTGGGCAAGCTACTCAGCTGATCCACTAAAAGAAATTTAGTTAACTTGTGGAAAAAAGAAAAACAAAACAAATAGATGTATACACGTTTCAAAGCGAATATTTCATTTAAATCTAAACTCAGAATAATATGGCATCCTATTTATACCGATTTGTTCTTAAAATTGTAAGATTCATGTGTACTATTATCCTTGAGTTAGGTATGAAACGATCTTAAATTTTAAATTTCGACTGATCGTTCCTATGACAGCTTTTTGATATAATGGTCCTATATTAACCAAATTCAGATTTTATAAGGCCATGTCGTGCATAAGATCTGTTAGCTTGGTTGAAATCTTTTCAGAAGCAACTGAGTAACGAATACTAAACCAGTACTTCAAGTTTGAAATGAATGAATGTTTTAAAATAGAAACAAGTACATTTAAATTTATTCAAAATTTGTAAATTATTCTTGTTTACTTATTCTAGCAGGTTTATTTTTTTTACAGACATTAATTAAGTCCAAAACGAACTTAAAGACTCCCTGAAATTTTATTTATTAAGATTTCCCGGATTGCGAAAAACAAACTTTAAATTTTTGTACTCAGTCTTGGAATTTCTGAACTCAATCAGCCTTTGTAATCGGTTGTTGGTGAATATCCCCTTTTTACAGGGGTGGGCACTCAAAGTGTTACCAATTAAAAATACTGTAGTTTTGTCAATTTTTTTGTTTTTCATTTCAAAACTTCAGATTATTTTGAAAACATTTCAAATTTTACGAAAATGTATTTGTTGTTTGATGTAGCCACCCTTAGCGCGGATTACAGCATCGAGTTTGGTCGGGAAGGCTTCACACGCAGCACGAATGTAGCCTGATGGTATTTTGTCCCATTCTCGGAGAAGAGCAGTTTTCAAAGCGTTGACCGTCTCATATTTTTTAGTTGACACTTTGGCCTTCAGAATGGACCATATGAAAAAATCCATTGGATTTAAATCTGGGGAATATGGCGGCCATTGCTGTGATGAAATGAAGCTGGAAACGTTGTTTTGTAAAAATCGTTGTGTTTGTCCGGCTTAATGAGATTGTGCCGAGTCTTGTTGAAATATCTCATAGTTTCTACGGAATTGTTTGCGTGCCCAAGGTACCAAAGCATCTTTTAAGATCTTTTTAAGGTAGATATGTTGGTTAACCTTTGCGCCCAGCTCGATGAAAGCCAGTGGTGAGCGTCCTGTAGCAGTTACTGTGGTCCAAACCATCACTGATGCAGGTGCTTGCTTTCGCAGAGCAATCCGTTGGTCTAAAGTGTCGTCTGATATGTCCTTTAACCATACGCAATCAATCTGCTTGTCTACAAATTGCTGAACTATAAAACTTTTTTCATCAAAAAATGCAATATTTTCAAGTTTGCCACAAACGTGAAAGTGTTGCACTTTTGTCCATTTAGATAACTTCTTTTAACTGCGACATATGTCGATATACTTTTGTAGGCTTGTAGAAAATTCATCAGACAAACACTAGCCAAAACATGAACGCGCGGTCTTTTGCCGTTTGGATGCCAGAGCAGCGTATTGCTGGTAACACTTCGAGTGCCCACCCCTGTAAGTAAGAAAAACTTGATATTTTTTTCAGAGTGTACTTTATTGAGATAAACCAAACAATTTGAAATTATTGTTTAATATAAGGTCAAATTATTAACAAATAAATGTTGGAAAGACGTTTCGTCTTTCAATTCGTAAAAAGAAAATTATTTTGGTTTCGGTTTAGGTATTTCCTGAATTTAATAAATAAGTAAATTAGTTGTTTAATTGTTGATTCGAACGTAATGAAAGTGTTACTTTGTGTCAGCTGTCAAGCTGTCTCATTCTAAAATTGCTGTTAATGCGCATGTATTTTAAAAAAACACTAATTGTTTATTTATAATGGAAGCGGCACACATATCAGGATGCCAAATTGTGACGCATGGTGAGATAGCAGTGAATGTGTAATTAATAATGAAATTAATGTTGTTTGAAATTCATGGGTGAACCCAATTAGAATGAACAGCCGACAACAAGTAACAATTTGTAGCACGTCGAACACTAGCAAACCACTAATTTATATGTATTAAATTCAGGAAATATAAACCGGTGACCAACTTGTCTTACGTTGAGGCGAACACACATTATTTGTTTAATAATTTGACTGTATATGAGACACGTAATGTTCAATTGTTATGATTTTTCATAGAGTAACTCTGAAAAAAATGTCAAGTATACTACAGGGGTGGGCACTCGAAGTGTTACTAGCAATACGCTGCTCTAGCATCCAAACGGCAAAAGACCGCGCGCTCATGTTTTGGCTAGTGTTTGTCTGATGAATTTTCTACAAGCTTACAAAAGTATATCGATATATGTCGCAGTTAAAAGAAGTTATCTAAATGGACTGAAGCGCAAAAGTGCAACACTTTCACGTTTGTGGCGAACTTGAAAATATTGCATTTTCTGATGAAAAAATTTTTATAGTTCAGCAATTTGTAAACAAGCAGATCGATCGCGTATGGTTAAAGGACATATCAGACGACACTTTAGACCAACGGATTGCTCTGCGAAAGCAAGCACCTGCATCAGTGATGGTTTGGGCCACAGTAACTGCTACAGGACGCTCACCACTGGCTTTCATCGAGCAGGGCGTAAAGGTTAACCAACATATCTACCTCAAAAAGATCTTAAAAGATGCTTTGGTACCTTGGGCACGCAAACAATTCCGTAGAAACTATTAGATATTTCAACAAGACTCGGCACAATCTCATTAAGCCGGACAAACACAACGATTTTTACAAAACAACGTTCCCAGCTTCATTTCATCACAGCAATGGCCGCCATATTCGCCAGATTTAAATCCAATGGATTTTTTCATATGGTCCATTCTGGAGGCCAAAGTGTCACCTAAAAAATATGAGACGGTCA